>WEKY01051434.1:7124-39327 GCA_013390045.1 Picathartes gymnocephalus
AAGAAAAAAGAAAAAAGCATGTTTTATCTAGTTAGTTTCAGTGCAATCCTTTAACTCTCGTTTGGCTAACACAACCACACTGATCTGCTTACTCAATAGCTAATCACAGGGATAAAAGGTAGCAAAAGGTTATGTTCAAACCTTTCATGAATGGAATAACTCACTAATGTGCAGCTTACAGCTGTACACTCCTCTCTCCACATCTTATAACAGCCAACCCAGAACTTTGTGCAGTTTGTAGCTCCGGCACTAAATTTCCATATTTAAAGCTGACTTCAGGAACATCCCATTTGCTGCTTCGGAAAGAATTCCCACTGCATGATGACGATGAAGCTCACATAACTTTGTTCAGTCTTTGAATCACATGCCGGAGTCTGGTTAAAAGCCAGTGAAGAGTCATTTTATCACTACTCAGAATATACACACTCGGGGAGCTGTACCAGTAATCGGGGAACTCTTTACACTCCCCAGGAACTTGCTACCTAGATACAAAAGGTTACATTTCCAAATGCCATAGATTCCAAACAGATATTAAGAATTCTATTTTTAAAGCAGTGATGATGCAAACTATAGAGCCAGGAATGTTCTCCCCTCAGCTCCACCCTCCATCCAAAACCAAAATCCCAATTGTGTTGATTCAAGAACTCATTGCAATCTTGAAATCCCAAGTTGGAGGGAGGGGGGAAGAAAAGTGAAGAAAAATAAAAGTTCTACTATTCAAACAAAATGAAATGCAAAAAATCTCACAACTAGAAAAACCTCTCATTAGGAAATGAAAACAACAGCAAGGAAAAAAATTCCTTGTAACAGGTACTTGAAAAAGACAAGGTGAAGTTAGAAGGCATTTTACTGTATCAATGAAAGGTCATCCCTCATGTACTAAAAGCCAATACTGAATTTTAAATTTATTTAAAACAGGAAAGAGAATACCAACCACAAACTCTGACATCTGTCACTCCTGAAAGAGCTGAGGATGGGGACATCTCCCTTCTAAGAATGCACAGATATGCTGTCTGTCCCCTTTCTTCCCATTAAAATCAGTTTAGTAGCTGACATCCCTAAGGCACTTCAACTTAAATCCTCTAAAGAGGGAAGAAAAAGAGCCTGGGAGTTGTGTTTTGAAAGAAAGAATGAAGGGATCAGCACTGCTTTTTCCTAAATTGAATTTAATATACCACTAATCTGCTAAAGTAGCTGAAAAATCCAACTTTTCCCTGGAAAATGAGAGAAGTTTTGCATTTGATTCAAAATGACACTAATTTTTAGCTGAAAGAATTGTTCCTTTTTCAGAACCAGTTGGATGCAAAGCAAATTAGACCACAGAAGTCAAGTTTTATCCATTATAGAGAACTAAATTATTTCTGTGCTCATTTACAGCACTGACTTCAAAACAGCTCTTCTCTTGTTCTCTAAATATGCATGGAAAAAAACCTCTTGTTCATCTAAACCAAACTTCTGACAGTTTAGAACCACCTGCTTCTGGGTTTGCATACCTGCCTTGATCTCTAATAGAATTTAAGATTTTTTTTCTAGCAGGCCAACAGAACAAACATATCAAAACCCAAAGAAGCTACCCGATAGACTGACTCTATGCTGAACAACCTTAATTTTTTCAGTATACTCACAGAAAGAAGTTAAGATTAAAATGGGACAATTATTAATGTTCAATATATACTAAGACATTGCAAACAACAGTGCTGTGCACTGAAACAAACCAATGCCACCCAGAACAGTAAACAAAAGTTTTAAGTAAAGCAAAACCATAAGGAAATATAATTCATTAACGGAAGTAGCCATTTGGCCAAGTGCTAACATCCATTAATTCTGGCAATGCACTGTTAGACTCTACATGACCCTAAGTGGCCATAACTCTTATGCATCCATGCAAAACATTGGGAAAAAACAATCTGAAATTTAGGGTTTCTCTCTGGCTGACTGCACCTCTATATGTGTACTGCATGCACACTTCTGCCCAGCCACCTACTAAAAGCCATAAAAATAAATTTGTGACAAAACCAACAAAAATTAAAAAGAAAGTGAAACTATATTTGAAAGTTTGTATTTGTTATTTAAACACTAAATTTGCATATGAAGGCCAGCAGCACACCCAAGACTCCTGAGATTCCCCCCAGTTGCATGAGTCCCTCATATGGCTATTCAAAAATATTTAAGTGTTACTGAATTGTAGATTGTGTCCAAAAAAAGTATGCTTCTAGCACTCTTGCCTCTCCATTAAAAGAAAAGGAAAAGAAAAAACAGCATTTGTGACTCATTCCTACAGTGGCCAGTCTGTTACAAAGCCAGGTCACAACAAAAACTATTCAGTCCATATCCTGACTGAACAGTGACCAACAGCAAAAGAATTTGCAAGATCTCTGTATGGGGTAATTAGATAGTGACATGAATAACAAAAAGGCTTCAGAGGAACAAAAAAAAGAGGCTACATAGGGAGATTAGGTTGAAGTAGATAATGGGAAGGAAACAGCAAGCTTTTGGAATCAGCAAATAAATATAAAGAAAACAGATTATTCAGATGCTGAGAGAGTCAAGGCAGCAAAAAGACCAAGTGACTCCTGGAGAAAAAACACTGATGAGGGAGCTCCCACTGCTAAGAGCTCAGTGCAGATCTGCACATCAGCGTCACTGTCAGCAGAATGGAAACACACAAACTGGCACAGGGCTGGTTCCAATACACACTTGAAACTGAAAGTAGAATTTTGCCCCACTGTGTATGTCTGCTTTTTGAATGATTGGATCAGTAATACCAGTTCTTCAAATAAGTTCAGTAGTCCAGTCGGATGTCAAATAGAGCAGCTACGTTTTTCATCTTATTTTTGCTTTTTTTTTCACTTGGTCTACTGCTTTTTTGGAATGTCTTTTCAGCTTGATTTTCACTTTTACTTTTTACTTCCTCAGCTGTCACCACTTGCACTGGTTTCTTTAGTCCTCCTTTTTTCCAGTTTGACAGGCATGTTTAATTTTTTTCTGGTTAGTACAATATGCACCTCACTGTTCATATTGTTCTTGCTTCAGGTATTTTTTGGTCTGCTGCTTCTTGAGTGGACTCACATTAATACCCAACCAGTAAATAAGTACAGCCTCATGACCTGCAGTTCTGAAGAACTTCTGGTCTATGGAGTGCAAGCTGTGTAGACTCTGCCAGGATAATTTATTTACCCAGCTTAGGCCATGATTCTCCTATTTCTTCAGTGGCTGTTTGGAAACTTTGATGAGTTGGCTGGGACAGCTGTTTCCAGCTTTCATCTTTCCAGTAGGGCTTCTGGAGATGAACATCAGGACCAAGAAGATTTGAGAAGTTCAGTCTTTCCTCAGCTAAGTCACTTTCCTCATTTCCTCATTCTAGCTCTCAATAGACAGGACATCCAATTTCAGCCTCTAAAGTCTCAAATAGTTTGCCCAACACACAACTACTTCACTAAGCCAAACAAGAGCAGCCACCAACAGCATCTGAAGTCTCTAAATATTACAATTGAACAAATTGGCCTCATCATCAAGTAGCTGTTTTCCTTATCTAGAAGCTTGTAATACACTTCCATTTTCAAGACAGATCTTTAAAATTTATTATGCACATATTCCTGTTGTCACATTCCATTTCCCCACCAATCTTGTAAATCCATTTACGTAAACGTCTGCCTGCTTCTTGCTTAAGATTTTTTCCAGCAGTGGTTGATCCAGGAGAGAAGAGAGTGGCCACTGATGGAAGAGGTGCAATAAATCTGTATCCCTCATTAGGTAAACTAAGCTTGCCAGGAAATTGCCTCAATGTTACAGAACACCACTGCGTAATCTAGGATTGGGGCTAGCTGACTCAAGCAAAAGCTCCACACAAGTACTCCTCAGTGGGAGAAACTCTCACCCTCAGAATTAATTGAAGGCCTCAGGAATTACCATAATTTGGAAGAGACAAGAAACACAGCCACAAATAAAGTTTTGAGAAAAGGCAATACTAATACAAAGGCTGTTTTCCTAGTTTTAACAAGTGTTATTCTATTATGGGAGTTTCCTGAGAATATAAAGCACAAATTCAGTTACAAGAACCCTGAAATGTAAATTCCATTGCTCTTCCTTATTGGGGGGAAAAAAAAATTTAAAAACTTAGTGGAAACAAAGCATGTTAAAGTCAACATCTTTTTTCAGGCCTTCACATAAGAGCTTTCTTTCCAACAAAGACATATTATCCTACCATATGCATCCTGTTCAATACCAAATACCTTAGTGTCTAAACCCTACCTCCAAAATTCACAGACTGCAAGCGCACAAGTAGAGGAATGATGTATTATGTACAAATACTCTTCTGAATTGGGATGAATGCTACATAAGATGTGGGCCTGTCTTTCCTGTGTGCAACAGGAGATAGAAAATAACCATACTTTGGTTCTCTAAACAACAAAGAATATGTCAGGACTATAAAATAAAGGTCATACAGAATCTTTATAGACATACAAAATCTTCACAGCTATTTTAAAAACACACAAAATTAAGTTACGGAAATTAACACCGTCAATTCAGGAAAAAAACAAAACTAAAACAAACCGAAAGTAACCAAACAAACCCCAGCAATTTTGGCAGCAGTTCTGGGGGAAAACTTAAACTAAGAAATTATTGTTTTACTTGTCTCTTTCCCTGTCACTACATAAGGAAATAAAAAAGCATTTGACTTTCAGGAACAAGTTTGTCTGGACACTTTTGGCATTACCTATGTGCTGCTTTTCAGACAATGCTACACAAGAGATTAGGAGTACACAAACCCAAACTCCTAGGCCACTACAAGTTTGTGGTCAAATCTTACCAAGGTTACAGTCTCTGTTCCCATCCATAGAGCAAAGGCCATTCATATCTATGTATGTATTTATTTTCATGACTACATAATGTCCTAGAGCCTCAGATAAAAATGCCCTACAGAAGTATCTCATGCTCTCATTAACAGATAATTCTCACTCTAGCATGGCTTATATGTGAGAAATGCAACCCTATACATATCTAACGGGTAAGCATAGTCTCACCAAAAGGCCACAGTACTTACAACTGAATCATGTAAACAAAATACCATTGTCATTCTCAAGGAAACAGACTTTCAAGATATAAAACAAGTATTGGAAAGTTTCAAATAAGAGTTTTTCCCAAACTACACAATTTAAAATCTCTCCAAAGTATCAAGAATATGTTTAATTAGAAAATAATTAACCGTAAAACCACATAAATCCGTCAAAAGTTAAATGGAGGAACAAGTCTTAAGAGCAAGTCTTAGCTTTGACTGGAGTTTTCTAATCTTCATAAGGCACATAAATTTAACACTGGAGACCAACAATGGAAGAAAAGAGAGATAATTTTATCTCTGATGAAGCTCTAAATTGAACAGTATTTAACATCCAAAAAGTACTCATCTGCAACACGCACGTGAAATCACCACAGTTCTCTAATTTGTCTTTATCCAAAGTCACACAGCCTCCTGGCACTTCCTATATAGTTCAGCAACCATGATTCATTAGCAAAATTTAACCACAGGATATGTTTGGAGTGATACCTGATTGGAGTGTTGTCATCTGCATTTCTGGTTCCAGCAGTGTCATGTCAATCCTTTTCTCAACAGTTACAAGCCCTTAAAGACCTCTATATAGACACAGATGTATTAAAGAAAAAAAAAAACCAAGAGGATCTCTCAACTTTAATCTCATTCAAAACTTGCAAGAAATTCTCATTCTTATATGATGAAAACTGTGCCTAGTGAGAAAACTTGAGTCTTTCAATATGCAGTTCTCTGCTTACTCAGTACAGGCAAGTTGGAACAGCCCAAGATCAAATTACTGCCAGGAGAAAAATGAATACTTCAAGGGAGAGCAAGATGTGAAGTTTGAAGAAGTAAGGTCCGCCCCTTGATGCTCTGTAAGTCGAAGGGAGGGGGGAAGAAGGGGTCAGAGACACTAGAACTGGCAGTTTTTCCCCTTTTATAAGAGGAGGATGACGTCTTGGGTAGACTTTCAGTCCCCTAAGGGGCTCTGCTGATGAAGCAATTTCGTTCCAAGGACAAGGAGACCCAGTGTTAACATAAACATGCAGACATCCTCAGCTTTGAAACAACAAACCGAAGTCATATACATCCTGGTGATAGATCAGTCACTTCTCTTCAGTCTTTGCCAGTCCTTTTTCTCAGTAATTAAACTACTTCCCTAATCAACTCCCCTTGCTGATCACTAAACTGGAGCTACTCTAACAGATTGTAGTGTCTGTTTCTTAAAAACCAACAAAAAACCTGCCCTTTTTCATTCAGACTTTTTCCACTGTGGATCACACCCTCCATCCAACCAGACCAGGTGTTAAAAAAATTCAGTCTTGTTTCCCACATCCAGATAATCAGTTTCAAATTATTTGGGATAGTGGACAAAACTTTTATAGTCAAGTATTTATTGAGTAAAAGATAAAAAGAGAATTAAATCTTTCCTCGCTAGATTATTCTAGGTCCCAACAGAAAGGAAATTCAGTCTTGGTCTCTAAAGAGTCTCTAGTAATTTGCCCAACAGATAATTCAATTATCTTAACAAACTAATTCCAACATTTCTGTCCCCAGAGCATCTTTCCCTCATTCCCCATCTTTCCACAAGGCTCATCATCATTTCTCTTTAGGTCATCTCAGTAAGTAACTGCATATATTTGTACCAAGCCCTAAAATATATTGAGCTGTGCATCTAAGGTACAGACCGATTTTTAGATTTCAAATCCCTTGGTAGCAAGTCAGAATCCCTCTCCCGCCACAACAGTATGCATAAAAATGAGTAGCTGGGTGTGCAAAACTGCTTAAGCCCTATTTTCTGACCCCTCTAATGTGAAATAACTTCAGGACTTCTCTAGCACTCAGATACAAGAACTCCCTGACAGCTGCTCGACTGCTGAGGAAAGAGCATGGCAGGTTTTAGCAGCATATCTTCCTTCCCACACACAAACACATCTGGAGCTTTAAAGGAGGCAGCAAAAATTTAGCAGCTTTAAACAATGCAGGGAAATCCCTTAGAGTGATGATATTGTAGTATTTATCTGATTTTCACACTCCCTACATCAGTAGTGTGTTGTAAAAGGACAAGAATCAGCCCACTTGGGTTTCTCTCATACTCAAATGCCACCTTTGCAGTCCTGCATTTGCAGCCAGAGTAGGCAAAAATTGCAGGCGTAAAATGTTCCTTCTCGCTATGTAATCTTTATGAAAAGGAACTGCAACAGTGCACTGTATCCTGAAAATTCAGAGACACTAATGTCAGAAATAAGTCACTTACCACCTACTCTGAATATTCATATGCATCATAAACAAAGGAAACATCCATTTTGACCAGAAGGTATGCTTATTTTTGTTGTAACACATGGAAATATAAGAGGAAGCAGTATATCCCAAGTGGAAAGGAAATCTTTCCTACAGTTTCCAGGAACATCACTTAACTCCCTGAAGTATGCACGTGTGCACTGTCAGTGACCACGAAGGGGCAGATGAAATTTAAAATATAAGAGGAAGCAGTATATCCCAAGTGGAAAGGAAATCTTTCCTACAGTTTCCAGGAACATCACTTAACTCCCTGAAGTATGCACGTGTGCACTGTCAGTGACCACGAAGGGGCAGATGAAATTTAAAATATAAGAGGAAGCAGTATATCCCAAGTGGAAAGGAAATCTTTCCTACAGTTTCCAGGAACATCACTTAACTCCCTGAAGTATGCACGTGTGCACTGTCAGTGACCACGAAGGGGCAGATGAAATTTAAAGCATTAAGCAGGATGTTGCTTATTTGACCAGCAAGGAAGATGAAGACTGCACTACCAGATGTCTTCCAACGGAGATTGCTTCATTATACTTTGTGGCAATGTATTGATCGTGACAGGGGCAGAGCTACAGCTACAGAAGTGGCTGATACTATTCCAATAAATATGAGTTACAGAAAGGCACACGTTACAGAAGCAGCAAAGGTCCCAAAGCTAGGATTCAGCGGGCTAAGTACTAACTGCAATTGACTATTGTGAAATAGTGCAATCCTTCTTGCGTGAAGCAGCCACTCTCTGTTTAAGTAGAACAGATTGAGAATCCTGCTGAATGGCATTCTCCCTTTAAAGCGCCAGGCTTTCTTTCCCCATTACTACTCTTAACTCAAAACAGCAAAACCAGCAACAGAAGTCCTTACACAGACAAAACAGCTGCCCAAATCTGGGCCTGACTTGTTTAGCAAGCAGTTTAAATTCATGAAAAAGGAATGTTTTTTAAACAGCTATCAAAAAATTATATGTCTAACATTCATCCAGCAGCCCTGAACCTTGAAACCTCAAAGGGAAACTGAAGTAAGAGAGAAACTGGAAAGGAAAAACAAAAGGGAGAGGAATATTGTGAGCCAGCGATTGCAGAAGGGTGTTAGTCTTGTTAACTTGATAAGGAACAAAAGCATTGTTGAGAGCTAACTTGTTAAAGCCAGAATGTTAAAGCTGCCTCTGGCATTATTCTTTCCAGCTCAACTATTCCCCCATCACTATTTAAAAGTTTGTTTAAAATATTTCAAGGAGATTACCACTTCTTAGTTGTTTGGTAGCTCCCATCAGTAACAGGCCAGTCATTTCTGTCATGCTCTGGATCTCATAGCTCTATCAGAAACTTTCAGACAGCATGCTAAATTTATAGTCTCCTGGGACATAAAGTCTCGTAACACAAATCTATCCAAGACAGACTGGTTGTTTTTGTTCTAACCATCATTCCCCTTACTCTCACACAAGAGAAAACAGCAAGCCTCACTGGAATGTGTGTGAAGGATGGATCAGAGAAAGCTATATATTTACAGTCTTGGTCCTTTTGCTGCAATACAGACTTAATCTTCTTTACATCTAAGTTCTGGATGAGGCAGCAATCACCGCTTGGTAACTGAATGTAACTTTGAGTCACACTATTCCAGAAGGTAGATATGTACTAGAACAAAAAAATAACAAAAAAAAACCCCCCAAACCCACACCAACCACAACAACGGAGAAACAATTTCAGAATACTCTTATCTCTTTAAAGCTCTTTCTCAGGAATAAAATGCCATCTTTGTTTATAAGTAAACATGCCTAGATTCTCGAACAAGTTCATGAGTCACATAATTCACTTCTTAAAAGGACAGTTTATTATATGATTTTAAGAAAACATTATTAATGTTTTTAAAGTCCAAGTAACAAGGACGCAATAATATAACTTATAACCTCCCCTTTAATAGCTTGTATTTGAAGTATTTGAATCTAACTGTATTCGGTGTAATGACAATTCAAAATGGGAAAGGGATAGTAGAGGAGGGAGATAGGAATGTATAGCATAATAAAAGAAATATAGGAGCAACTCACCTACACAATTATTTAAAATAAAATAAGGTGCCCTCATACTTGTGTATTTTAACAGTAAATGGGCATAAGAACACAGACACTAAATTAGCTCTTTAGAACCATATTAGAAGTTCAGCTCTGCAATTTCTGAGTATAATCACCAAGTACTTACATACCAACTATTTATCCCATGCTTTGTACAGCACTAACAGGAGTACCTTCCCATACCTAAAGCACATGCCTTTTCTATGACTTGAGTCATACTGAAATTCCACACATTCCAACTAGACTCTCTTCCCCCAACAGGTATGGTACTTTGTAGAAGGCAAGCAACCCAGATCAAGCAAACCCCAAACACTGGCAAGCTGGTGCAAGATCCTCCAACCTGGTAATCATGAAATGCAACAGTTCATTGGAAAGAATGTTACCTCATCTTAAACAAGCCAACAGCGAGAAGAAACCAGGACTGTTGAAGAGCTATAACACAATGTTTTTCATGACCCCTGAACAAAGATAACTATGAACTCATCTGGGGAAAACAGGTCAAGAGAGAGGGTCAATAAGCTAGTGGAGCAATTACCGTAATTTCAAATGAAAGTTAAGGAGAAGAGGACATTTTTTTTAGAAATTATCAAACTATCTAAGATTTGCATATTTATCACCAGGGGGTTTTTCTCTTTTTCTTTGTAAATGCATTTATCAGCGACCTCTTGCCACCTTGCCCTAAGGGCTGGGAAAAGTTATCTTGGCATCCTAGTATAGGTGACTGAGAAAAATCAAGATGTACTGAAGAGCTTCAGATGACTCTGTAATGGCCCTTTTCTGGCTTGTGTGGCAACAAATGAGTCAGTCACAGGTAATCTCTCATAGTTAAAGAAAGTTGAGGCCTTGATGAACATGGGTAGAAAAGGAGAAGGAATGTAAATTCCAGGTAGAAAACTCACTTTGAAGATTACAAAATAAAATAACTATACCTTAAATGTCCCATTAAGCTCGATGTCTGAATAGAAGGTAATAACTGTGTCAAAGTAGTTTACTAACACCTTGCAACATAAGGTTTCCTTCCACAGAAGGGACAAAAAATTGTTTCCTAGCTATCTGTGTTCAAATGCTTCATATTGGAATTCTATATCCTTAATATCTTTTATTGCACTTTAATTGTGTAACTTAACAGCAGCTGTTCAGTCAAGTTGTTCAAGGTCTTTACACCCATGTGCCCAGGAGAATGTGTAGCTGTGATAACAGAGAATATGAAGAGAAGTCTGGATCTGAAACAAACCAAAACCAAGAAGAAAACCCCCAGAAACTGTATGGCTGCTCTTCAGTTCTAAGAGAAGGGAAAAAAATTTAAAAGTAATCTGCTGTCCTAGGGCATATGGCAGCATGAGTATACATGACTGCACTCCCAGTTTTCCCATGGGATACATAATTCCATGAGGCTTCACAAGCCAAAGAAATTTCTATTTTAACTCAGCTAATAGTTTATGTTCCAGAACCACAGTCTGTCGCAACAAATACGGTACAAACTCATGTAATACTTTTCTACAGATATCTACAGATAAACCAAGTCTGTTTAGCAAAAGCTACAGACAGAGTTAATCTGTTAGAAGCTCTCAGCATAAGTAGTTAGTTCAGCTGTGAGTCAGCAGTGCCTGTCTAGAACTGCAAACAGGAGACCCTTTAACACAGAGAGGCAGCTTCCAGCAAGTCTCTTACTTACCAAGCATCTCCTCCCCTCCCATTGCCACTTACCTTTAATCTTCCTCATATCTTGAATTTGGCAAGTTGTCACAGTGCAGTTTCACTGCACAAGATACGTTCTACAACCGCTTTGGATTGCTCAAATGTTTAAGCAGATTGCCATCTCAACTGGCAGATCATCTCTGAACTTTAACATGTTTGAAGCCGAGGACACAACAACAGATACACGATATTTAAAAAAGGAGTTTTAACCAGCTCAACAGCTGTGCAACCTCCACCCCAAAATAACTGAGAAGTTCCCATTTGAAAGAAGACATTTATTAATTCAAAATGCATCAGCTAAATTGCTTAACAGCTCACTAAA
This sequence comes from Picathartes gymnocephalus, assembly GCA_013390045.1. Lineage (NCBI taxonomy): Eukaryota > Metazoa > Chordata > Aves > Passeriformes > Picathartidae > Picathartes > Picathartes gymnocephalus. The sequence continues at coordinate 18,528 of WEKY01051434.1, forward strand.
TTTCTTAGCAGCTCACTAAACCAAGTGTTCTTTTATGCTGTGACAGTTTTCAAATAACCATATTTCAACAGCACTTTCCATTCCCGTAATACTTTAATGAATGTACACACAAACAACACATAACAAAATGCTGCAGCCTAGGAGAAAAGAGCATTGTGTACCTCCTGTGTATCTCCAAAGATAAGGAATATTCAGATAACCTAGCTCAGGGACTTTGGACTTTATGCCTTGCCTGAAAAGCTGCCCCTCCAGTAGTAAAATTTCCACTATTGTGCTGAGCCCTGATAAAGAACCAGCTCTGAAGAGACCCACCTAATGAGTCATTTCCGGGAATATCCTAATTTTCTTTGGAAAAAGATATGGGCAGAGGTGTTCTTTTTAAAATACTTTTAAAGCACAACTGTATTTAACCTGTTCCAGTCAAGCAGATTTACAACTCACAATGATACACCCTCAAAGCTGAGTGCATAAAAATAACATTATTCTGATAGAGAAAAACCATCTATTTCTGTTAACCATTCCCGAAATACCGAGTTTTAAACTTATCCAAACAACCGAATCCTGTAAAGACTTGCACTCCTGTGCCAGAGTATCCATTCCTCTGATCATAACAATACCATTCAAAGTGTTGCTACAAGTTTAATTTTTCTGAAAGGTACTCTTATCTGTTCCCAGCACTAGTATCCCTTTCCCTGTGGCATCAAGAATAAACTGTTTCTTCCCAGTTCACGATCCTTGATCATACCTTATGGGCTAAAAGAAGAACCCTGCTTCCAGAAAAACCACAATGTCACCTTCAGGTGGCCAGCTGTCAGGTGCTGGAAACAAAGGCTCATATTCTTTTCCCATGTTCCAGCTCTCTATCAGTTTCAATGCTATCTCGATTAAATACCATTTGAAATCTCTACTTGCTTTCATAACTATAAAATGCCCAAGTCTACCACTAGTTAAGATGTGATGAGATCACAGTCTACCTTGCTGACTAACATTCTAATTTTCTTCTATTTACCATCCCCACCTTTATCTCCATCTGTTGTATTTTATCTTAGAAGATTGCTAACATTAAGGATTAGAATTTTTTTGTTCTGTTATTGCCATTTCTATCTTCTCCACTTTTTGTAAATATACTGTGACCACATTATGATGGTATAATGTATATGAATTAGGAAACTCTTTTTAACCTCTTAAAAACCCAACACTTTGGGTATAAGTTAATCAATTCTTTCAAACTGCAAGAGAGTGATACACTATTCTGAGAAAGGCATGGTCATTGTCTGGAGATAAAGACCCAGCCATGATAAGTGAGGTAACCCTTCAATCCAGTGCACTATTCTAAATCACTTTACCATAAGCATTATGTTTTGGCTATAAAGCCACTCTGAAGCTCCCCAGAATTTCTCATATGCTGTGCCAAGCAACTCCATAATGTCCAACACTAAGGCACACAGGACTCGACCATGCTCAAATCCACAGTACCGTGCAGGTGATAGCATGAATTCAGACTGCAGCAAGACCCTCACATTGCCAAGAGTTACCAACATATACCCCAGAAGATGGAGTGAAGGGAGATCACCAAAAGGAATTCACAAACAGAAGCCACCACTTATCAAACAGTTTCCTCACTCTCTCACAAGGTGAGGCTGAACACGCAAAGGCTTTCATGGTGGCCTGGTGATCCTGAGCTTCAGACAGTTAACAAGTCTTTCAAAGTCAGGAATTCTGGTCACTGAGGGACCCTGTTTATGCAACTACATTGTCACCCACTACACAGTTGCCCATAAGGTACCTGCAAGTTAAGAAACACACACAGGTCATTCTCATTCTAGGATCAGAAGGCCTACTGGGACATTTAATTTTTAACTCTAGGTCTTGCTTCTCCTTCCAGGAAGTCTGAAAGAACCTTTCAGACATTTGCAGTTAGTCACCCTTGGTAAGCGCAGACCAAGGTAACAAAGAAAAATCTACAGATGACCACAGTCTGAAGGTGAGCTAACACTTCCTTTGACTGACTGTCTCAGTTTTGCACAACCCAGTCACCACAAAGTACAGGGAAGCTGTTTCTGGTATTCACCTAAAATAATAATGAAAAGCATTTATCATTGGAGCTCTGTGGTACTTCCACAGCTACTAACATCAATCCTTCCAATCGAACAGTGTAAATAGGTTTTGTGAACTCTAGATCATTAGTTTTTCCTACCAAGAAAACATCGTAAGAAGCAATAAAAAGCACACCTGTCATCAGAAGATTTACCATGACACCACCACTTGGGGAGGACACACTACATGAGAAATCAGCACACCGTACCACTTACCATTCTTCCTTTCACTGAGTGGAGGGAGGTTGGGGTTCCGGCCATGATGGAGGCTGAGGGTCAGCTCGGGCTGCAAGGAGAGCTCCTGCAGCTCATTGGCAACAGCTTCGCTCTGCGGGCTGGGGGCCGCTGAGAGGGACACCAGCACCGGCTCATCGTCATTTTCGCCAGCCCCTCCTCCGTCCAGCCCATTTCCAGCAATGACGGAAGGGGGCAGGCACACCACGCCGGAAAAATCCACTTTGGCTTTCGTGATGGCAACCTGCAAGACAAAACAGAAAAAAACAGACCATAAATCTCACATGAGAGTCTTAGCCATACGCCCAGTTCATCAGGGTGTCTTCCATCCTATAGAGAAACAGGTTGAGTTTGTGTGATCATCATCAATTGAAATCCAATGAAACTTGCTCAACTCAGCAGTTTAAAAACTTGCATAAACCTCCAACAGCATCATCACAGAAATTATTGATGAAACTACAGATTATTATCATTTTCTTAGAAAGTAGAGAACATTCTCAATTTTTGGTATTTTAGGAACCCAGTCTTGAGAAGACACAGATTGAGTCACTCCAGTGAAATCAGCCTATTTGGAACCTTGCTGAACTCTGGTCCTTGGTGAACTCTTGTCCTTTTATATCAACAACAGTGTTTTAAGTCTATTTGAAATCCATTTAGGTAAAGTAATCCTTCATAATAAACCTGGAAGGACAGCTGAGTACAACAAATGAGGATTTTCAGATAAAAATTAACTGCATGTCAAAAAACAATTGTCTTGTTCCATTCTGTCCTCTCCATTCACAATCAATGAAAATAAATAAAAGAAAAATATTCCACATAAACAAAAAAGCTTTCTTTAAACCTTGGCTACAGTAACCAAAATGTGCAACATATAATGGGCTTTAACAAAATAAGTAATTTTTAAATGTTTTGTTATATTTCCATAATTCTTTAAATAAGTATTCAAAAGCCACTACTATGTTCAAATTAAAATTCTTTTCTGTTCAGTAATTTAAACAGAAACAAACCAGCTGTAAGTCTCCAGTGAAATGGTTACTGTGTCAACGTTTAAACAGTAACGGACATTATACAAGGGCAATCATATTTGGTTTTGATTAACGAGTACGGAAGTCTCCTGCTTCTTAGCATGCTGCTGTTTCAACCAGTCTAAACTTGGAAGACTTGGCTCCACTGTTGTAATTTAGCAAGCAAAAGGTACTTGCAGAGGCTAACCTCCAACTTCAAAAAGATGCAGATAAAGCAAAGTAAAAACCATCATGATAATCCTCCAGAAACCAATCAAAAAGTATAAACTTGAAGCAATGATTTTAACAGCACAGTTTTTTAATAAGTATTCCCCACTTAACATTCATAATTAACCTGGATGAGAGTGACAACATCAACACATCCATAGCTGACAAAAGAGCTCAAATAGTCACTTTCCCCACTTGCATACTTCAGTTGATTAGCAACATTTGTTCTATAATATCTAGAACAAACTTTAAAGTGGTACAAAAATTTGTTTCAAAAATTTGTTCAGTGTGTATTTAAGACAACAATAAGAATTTACTGGTAATTAAAACATGTTATTTCATCCAGGTTGTCATACATTCATTCCCAGGACCCTATGTCATGATCTGAAGGGAAGCAAAGAAAAGAAGGGTGGAGAAAAAAAATAGAAAACAACAAAAAACACCAACTGAAGCTGGTGCTTGTAAAAACAAAACAAATGAGACTGAGCCAAACCTTACTGCCATATGAAGTATTTGCTTTTACTTCAGTTAAAATTTGGCTAGAATGTGCCACCCCTTCCTTGATATTTTTCCTGTCCAAAGCAAACACAGAATCATATCCATTTGAAAGCAAATTGTAACGGTAATCTGAAAAGAAAAAAAAATGGTATCATGCCCTTCTCTTAATAATGGATAGAGAAAACCTGAAAACACACACCCTTAAACCACAGACTTAAAAGAACAGTTTGGTACACCACAACAACCTTCTCAAAGGCTGGAAAGAGTTAAAACACAATCAATACAGCTGGCCTCAGGCCCTGTCCCTGTAGGATGGGAGACCTGTGGAAAGGGGCTAAAAGGAAGAGTAATTGCCCAGTTAGGAGCTGGCTGGGAAGGGCTGCTGTCATCACATTAGAAGAGCCAAAGCCAATCCACCTTATGGAAGGAGATGTACTGGAGACATCACACCTTGCCTAGTTCCACATGGTGGTCAGATCATGCGGAAGCACAAGTGCAGCCAGGCCTGAAATCACAAAGAGGTGACAGACATATCTAACACTCACCCCACAAGGATATGGAATGGCAGAATTCTCAACCTTCTGGAAAAGAAAGATTTCCTTCCTCTTCTAAGAAGGCAAAAAAATGTCTCATATATGCAAGATCTGCTTCAACTATGCAAACAGTAAATGTCTTCAGGAACTTCTAACATACTGGATTTTCTTTTCAAGAGGAATTTGTAACCTGCATAATGAACTAGGAAAATCACATTTCAAATACCACTTTAACAACAGTGGTGTAAAATAGAACCCATTTCCCTAATCAGTATATTGACAATAGCCAGACTACTGAAACTGTATCATTTATGGAAAAGCACGCTACCAAGCCACAGTAAAAGAAGTCCAGCAGAGCCAGCTACAGCACAAGGAGCAAGAGACCCGTGCTCACACACCATTTTGCTATGCAACTTTGAGCAACACCACACCAAAGGGTGTTAATTGGTACTGAGATTATAAACAAGTTTCTCCATTAAATTGTCCAATAAAACTTCATCACAGCAGCTGGACTATCTAGAACTGCACCTGGACCTGCACATTTCTAAAGCATGCAGAATGGAAGGTATCTTAATCCCAGTTGGCATGTCAGTCAGTGTTTGTCCCACATCAAAGGAACACAGTTTAAGCAAACTTTGACTTGACACTCATTCTTGCTCTGCCACTGTCCTGAATTCTGCCAGAAGTGCCGCTTGTAAAGCCATGCTGTCAACTGTATCAGAAAGCTGATTCAGTTGAAATGCAATTTTTCATCTGGATCAATTCCTTCATACAAGGCACAGCTGAACCAGCATGGTAGAGTGGAACACTACCACAAAATATACAGCAATTCTGTTAGTCCAGTTAGGGCTGCAGCTCAAATGAAACAAAACTGGGATGAACCATTATGAAAAATTAAATGGATTTGGCAGGCCTATCTTCTCCTTCCTCCACATCACCTCCCACTTCAGGCCAGCACAAGACTCTGCAATGACGCACAACACACCAGGTGTAAAAGCCAGTCTTCTGGTTCACACTCCTGCTAAGTCAGGTCCCTGGTGCAGTACCCTGTGCAGCATCACCAGCACTTGTGCCAGCACTTCACAAGGACAGAACCAGCTTATGCCATTAGTACATCCAAACTTCCAGCCTCTTCCTAAGGGAAAGGGAGCTCTTTCTCAGATCAGTGCCAAGTCTTAGTATGGAACATGTCCCCACATTAAAAAAAAGAAAAAAGGCATCCAGTCTTCAAGACTACAATAAAAGCTATAATTGGATGAATTTGATTTAAATGTTTTCAATTAAAAGTCTGATGAGGGCAGAGAGGGATTTGAAAGATGCTGTGAGGATTTATAATCATTCATGTTACAATATTTGGAAGTCCTGTGAAAGACATGGAATCCTTTTCTGCAACCAACATAAGTCTGTTTCTAAGCTTCTCAGACAACTATACCACTCCATAACTGTCATTGTAGAATGATCAATCAGATAGTTATACACATTAATATCTAGAACCTAATTAAAATTTTACAATGTTTGTTTTCCCGTCATTTCCAACCAGACTAGAAGCTTTCCCATAAAGAAATGTGCCATGCCATGATCTCTAAGTGAGTCACCCAGAAGCTGATGGACAGTATTAAGAGCAAGTATTTATCCTCAATAAGAGTTTCAGGGTAAGTACCCTCAAGGATTTGTATCTGTTGCCTAACCAGGCAGAAGCTTTATATCATGGCATTTTTCCACTTTTAGGCCAGCTGCTTCTGGGACAGGAGTGGCTGTGATACCACAGATGTTCTACAGCAGCAACAGCAGCTTAAGCAACCTTTAAGTCCTCCACGTCCAGCTGCTCATTTCTGTCCCTACACGGCCACTTCTTTGACTGGGGAATCTATTTAGCCGAAAATCAGACATTTTTTCCCAGGTATTCAATAAAATAAGTTTCCCACTCCATTGCCAACTACACACACAGCTGTGTCACCACAGTGCATGTGTCCATATCCAGCATAAATGTTGGATAGATTAAACCATTTAATAACACCTTAAAATGAGTGCTACCAAAAGCAGCCATCCTGATTTCTTTTTTACTTCCTTGTGCCTTATTCTCCCTCATGATAACCAAGTTTTTGTGTGGCTGGCTGGCAAGCCAGATCAGCAACAGATGCAGATTAAAACTACTAGTGTGTGTGTGTGTGCGTGCATGTGTATAACCAGGTCAAATTAAACACAGATCAGCTCTTTGATCTGGTTCAGCCTGTGCTGGCTGACAGGAGGTGAGGAACAAGCAGGCTGGACTGCTCCTTTCATTGGCAGTGCCAGTTTAGTGTCTAACCAGAGGATGTGGTTGTACGATACAGCTAAGCTGGTCTAAGGTAGCTCTTGCCAAAAGGGGCGGTTCTTGGATGCATGCCTTTGTTGCTTCCCTGTGCCAACATTGGTGCTTGTCTGCCCTTATGATGGGATGATTAACAGAGCTAAAATGACATGAAACTAATCCTAATCCCTTCTCCCCCTCCCAGTTTACATTTCACTAGTTTACTGTTGGGCAGAGAGGTTTCTGTACTGTATGTGTCTGCCCGTTTTACTTCCCTCTTACCTCCCGGTCTTTGAGCTATTCTTCAGTGATTCTGGATGAGCAGCTGCTGGATAAGCAGCTTTAAGAGAAATTTCTCTAAGTATTTTTGTCATATGGTAAATGCAAAGTGGGATATTGTTTTTACCAATGACTAAGCTAATCAGATTTCCTATATGTTTACTGTGATACGGTGTTGCAACGGCAAGAGGATGCACTTAAACAGCTACCATGTAAAACAAGCTCCAGAGCAGTTTAGTCTTTGTAGTTTGCAGGTTTGATAAAGGGAGTATTTTTTAGAAAATTCTTTACGGCTGTGGTCCTTAATCTTATACCTTGTGCAAAACTGACCCTGTCTTGTTTCTCTATCTGAAATTGAAGTGTTTAAATGCCTTCAGAAGTTAGAAATGGATAAAGATTAGTTATTACTTACAAGTAAAATCTACTGTTTCTCTTGAGCAGATCTGTTTCCTCCCAGGTGTCATGGTTCATGCTTGTATTGTTGTGACAATGGTTTCGTGTTTTATAGCAACAAAATTTAAAATCTCCTGGCTCCTGAGAGCATGGTATTGCACATACTCATGGTATAATTAAGATTTTGACAGTCAGTATTTAAATGAACCAAGGACCATCACCCTCCCTTACATGAAAACTCCATAAACAGAAAACATACAGAAATTTAAACTTAAAATTAAAACATAAAAGAAATTTAAAAATAAGTAATTAAAAATCAGAGAAGCACAGGGGAAAAAAAAACCCAAAACACATACAATTCCCAAATCAAGAACGGACACCTCTCTAAACAGCTTTCCCTTGTTTGCATTATAGGACCAAGTTGCCAGGGCAATAGCAATTTCCTACTGACTTAAGAATTGCTAAGCAACTTCCAGCACCTAACAGCAACAGCACGTGTGTGCAGCTGGGCTATTTTGAGTACACAGGGCATTTTTTTTTATTTTAAACTTAAGAGCAGCCTTCTGTTAAATTATTATGCCAGCTGAGAACATCCAGCCAAGAGGCAATCTTGGGGGAAAGTGGCTTTAAGTGGACAAATCTTTGAAATGAGTGAGAAGACTGGAAGAGAATGCCATAACATGTCCAAAAGCAACTATATCCCCCAGGTTATCACAAATTAAAAGAATAACCCAGGAGAAGTGATGTTTTCAGCAGGTGGAAGCAGAGGCATCACATTAGCTTGAGAAGTTACAACAAACAGAGCAAGAGATAACTTTAGATATGAAAGTCACCAACAGGAAGACCTACAAAGTTGTATTTAAAAAAATATTTCATTTCCTGTCAGTCAACTTAACTTAGGCACGTAACTGTTGGCAGAATTATTTCCCCAGTTAACTGAGAGCTAACATGATGACACTGTCCATGAGTATATACAACAGAGTCAGCAGCGAGGCAAATATCACAAAGACTGTATCCTGGAAGAAGTACAGTCTTGAGGACTTCTTCAGGAACCACCTAAAGTTAAGAAACCAAATTATGCAGACCACTAAAAAGAGACCACCTTAGATTATGGAATTTTATTTTAACACACACATCCACATGCATTTGACTTCTGCAAAGTGAATCTGTCATGAGCTTCTTTTGCTTTCACAGTAATTTGGAGCAGGGATGGGCAGAGGGACAATAGCAATCAAAAAGGAACCAAATTCATTCTGGATTAGAATCAGTGATTTGGAAGTGTAAACTGTCCATCTTACCATGATCACAAGCCACTACCCTGCAAAGCCTGTATTAGAAAGGCAAAGATTGCAACAAATGGGAAATGAAGATGCTGGTAAAACACAGATAAGTACAACTTAATCTCAGCTGAGGAACCCAAATCTGTATGTGTACTGTGCCGGTAACACTGCAGTAACAGAGGATATCTTTGAATCTTCACCGGCTCTCTCTGCTACCACCTCCAGCAAATCTTGCAGTACAAAAGTCAAAATATGCTTGGGCCAGCAAGAAATGTTATCAGACAAAAGGCATGAACAGCTGTGTAGAGATGTGAGGACTTGAGGGAGAAAAGACGCACATCTAGTGCAAAGCAATCAACTGCATCATTTGTGCTGTAGACAAACACAGCCTTGCACACGATTTTAACAACCATTCACCAATAGTATTTCTCAAGCCCTAAATATTTCCTTCATAAAACATTAACATTTGCTTCACTCCATCCAGCAGTGATAGAAAGTTTTAAGAGGTCTTGAAAAACCATCATTAAGCATTAATTTCCTAAAGCCACAAATAGCAAGCTAAGAAATGTATTTTGACATTCCAGCTATTTTTTAAGAAATATTTTTCATTCTTGTATTTGGAGGAACTTTGTGGCTTTCAAGCTCATGGAACTTTGGGTACACAGAGAACTGGTAATACCAAAGCTAGTTTTGAGATTAGCAATGATACTTAGAACAATCCTTGCTGAAAAAAAAAAAAATGAACTCTCCACCAATTTCTGAAGTTCTTACTTTAGTTCAATGCATGAATGAGGATGACATCTTTCTAATTTCAGAGGACGTTAAGCCTCAAACTGGTAAAGTCCATTATAGACATATAATTCTCCCATACCTCTCAGTGTGCTGAATGAATGATCTAGTTTTGTGAGACTAAAGATGATAGCAACTGAAGAAATAACAGTTTCTGCTGACATTCAAAGACCAAAAGAGGGCAAAAAACCGTCATGTTCAGGTGTCATGTGACAGTGGGTACACTAATGTGTTTTAGGCCTCGGTCACAACAGAGCTCAACATCATAATTAAAAGAAGAATTCAGCCTACTGCTACCAAAATGTTGGTTCCTGCTGCTTTCCTTTTGTCTGATCTAGTGCTTGTGCACCCACGGGGTGACTCAGGTCAGCTGAACCAGCAGACGATTCACTCTGCGAAAGATTACAAACCACTTTTTCCCGGATCAGTCAGCTGGCTGGCCATGCCCTCTGGCTACACAATCACCACTTCTGATGCAAAGGAAGAAGCAGGAGTGCAAGGCTGTGCAGAGGTTTAACCTGCCTTTGCAAGAGCAGTACACTGAAAGATCAACTTAACTGTAATGTCAAAGAGCACACTTAAATATCTAGCAGCGGTGCCAACTTAACAGCCTGCTACACATTCCCACTCTCATACCTTCTTCATTGTGGAAACCAGCATAAATCTTACAGAGACAAGATGTACTGGACCAGATGAAAAATAATCTAAGGAAAAACACTTCTTTCCAGGAGGACATGTTCTCCAGAGTGGCTCACCATGGCCACAAAAACAGCTATGCCAACAAAACAGAGGGAGCTGAGAAAGGGAGCAAGCTGTTTGAGCCTGCACTGCTGCCAAAGAAATGCATGATGAACTGCAGTGTGTTTAGAACAGGATTGCCTGCTTTCCACCACCTTCTGACTGGCTGGCTTCCTTGCCATCACTGCCTGATGCATCCTTTAAAATTTCCTTAATGTTAAAATTTCCTTCATGCAAAGCATTCCTCCCCACCACATAGGGGCAAGTAGTGAAGTAATGGATTCAGCCAGCAGCAAAGGCATGTGGCAGTGGATGCCAACAACCAGGGGAAGCGGGGAGGCTACAGCAAACTAGAAAAGGGAATGCTGATGATCTGCAGCCAGATGTGGGCTCTGACTTGGAAATCACAGCTGAAAAAGTATGAAGGAACTGTTGCTGAAAATGGATTTAGAGAGACTGGGATGAGAAAGTCACTGTACAAGAGAAGTATGGAAGTAAGCCCTCAGAAGAAACAATACACTTTCAGATAGAAGACTTGAAATTTGGGTCTAGAACTGGATGACACAGAACATAATGAAATGGTGACTTGGGCAAGGCAGGAAAGACAGCTCAGGGAACAAATCTAAACTAAAATAGAAGAAAATCGTTTTTTTAATTTATAATTTTTTAATAGAAAAGGAAGAACTAAAACAAAGTAATTAAATTTCAGTCAGTTCAGTTCCTGGCACAAGCACTCATTGCAGCCCAAAGCAGCAGGGAAAACTACAAAACTTTAGAATCTTAAGGATTCTTGGCAAGGTTTTTTGGCAACTTACTTTTGCGTGTCTGAGGAAGTAGTTTTACATTTTATCTAGTTCAGTCTGATCACGGGCTGTGACTGAAATTGTATGTCCATACTGTATCACCACACCACAATTTGAAATTCTCACCTTCTTTCCTTCAAGCAGCGACTGCAGCCATAGAGAGCAAGTCAATTCAGCTTGTTGTTCTGATGGAAAGCTACACCTTGAAACATGCTTGTTTTCCCATTGTGATAGCAGGTTGAACCCTGCAACCATAGGTTCCTCAGATCTCATTAAAAAAAAAAAACACCACCAAACAAAAAACCCTAAACCAACAAAGAAAGAATAAAACACCAGAGGACCAAGACCCATTGAAAAATGACAGCTTTCAGTTACCTCATGTGAAGTACAGTGTGAAACCAAAGCCTGAAACAGTCTGCAAGTTTTCTGACCCCAGTCACATTCTTTAGTCATGACAGTATGAAACTGTCTACATAAATTAAACCAATCTGAATTGGTTTTGTCTCTCCTCCCCATCAACGGACACTGGGTGTGGAATTCAAATTTTGCATTTATTGGCATCTTCTAATGCAGCTACCCAGCATGACATTCATTAAGTGGAAGGCCCAGCAATTGATTTACTACATATTCTGTTCCCTTTTTCCCTAACAACAGCTGACTTTCCACCCTTGGATTTCCCCACTACTGAAAATAGGCAAGAATTTTCATCAGTGATTCATAGAGAAGCTAAGATCGATATTACTGTTTTGTTTAAAGTAACCAGTTTTTTGAAAAGAAGTAGCAAGTGCTCCCTAACGCGGAAATCTGAACAATGTGAGTAAAGAACATCGGGTAGGGATGGGAGAATCAGAATTGCTTCTGTTCTTTGCCAATTCAAAGGATACCAAATTCAACCAAATTCAACTGCTTTCTTCTTTGAAACAAGTCTTACTAATTGATCAGCAGCATTGAAAAGAAGACACGTGTGCTGTTTATATTCTTAACACTATTAAGTCCTTGCTGCACAGCTGTCCCCTTGACACTAAGACAAATTCAAAAGATTTTATTTCTAAACAATACTATCCCTCACTTTTAGTGACTACAAGCAATTTTCAATTCAAAACCTAAGAACAAAAGGTGCAGACTAAAGAGAGAAAAAAGAACACATACCTTACTCACAGTTCCCACGGACAAACCCAGCTCACTTCCATGCCAGCAGCTCTCTCCCCAGTCACTGAAAGAGAAAACACGACACCAATGCTCAGAGATTTAAACACAAACAACCAAACAAAACCCAACACAGCCCATTTTCTCCTTTAAAAGTAAGGAGCAAAGTCTTTTATCCAGGATTCTTTTTACATAAAATCTTTAATTCATTTGGTACACATTACAGAAGCTGGACTAAAATACCATCAAGATTGCCATGCTGGTATACACACATCCGTGCTACTTGCAGAGCAGAACTTTTATTTTAGGACTGCTGCTTTGTCGGTTCTGAAGAATGCATTGTTTGAGATTTACTAAGGCAGAATATTCACCAAATCATATATTCAGTTTTTCAGTCCCTGGACTGAAATCATTCTTAATCATTGGATAGCAAAACTTGGAGACTGTTATAACTAGTCTTAACAGATCAGGTTATCCACCCACACAAAAACAGGGAAAAAATAAAAGTACATTACAGAGATCTGTCAAGACAGGAATGAGAATGCCATTTTGGAGGAGGGGGAGAAGAACTATACCATGCACCTTAAAAACTCATAAATATACTGAAGTAATACACTGTTTTCTTTGGCAATACAGTTCTAAAAGGCGTACACAGCAGTACCTAACTAGAAAATAATTACTTCGGAGGCTCTGGAAGATTGTTGTCTCAAATGGCAATAAAAAGTGTCAGAAGTTGCCATATGTTTACTCCTACTTCCCTATCCACCTTTAAAAAAAATACACATCAAAGTTTCCATTCCATTTCCTCCTCCAAGCTTTTCAGACTTTGGGGCTTCCTAGACACCAGAAGCACAGAACTGCAGTCAGGATGCTGTGACATTTTGCCAATAAGATAAAATAAAAAAGAAACAGGCACCTCCCCAAATACAAACTTTAGACCAGATGGACTTTGGACATGAGTATTAACATAGTTCCAGTGAAAAGGATAAAAAAAAAAGCTATCTACTATTTCAACATCAGAAGGAATAATATCAATTAGACTGATGAAGTTCAATGCTTGGATAGTCAGCATAACACAAAATGTGAGTTTTCTGATCCCCAGCAAATAAAAGAATTTTATTCTGTTTATACTGTTTAGAAGGAGCTACAGGTAATGAATTGCACACCTTCTTGGTCAACTCTCCTCCACTTAACTCCACTAATTTGAAGGAGAAGGGATTTACAATACTGGTACAAATGTGAAAAAAAAAAAGAAAAAAGAAAGTAAGGACATCACTTTAGCAAGGACACACTTCCCTTAGAGAGAATGTTTCTATTTTTCTCTGAATAAAATGTGCCAGCACACATTAATCATGGCTCTATCACAGAACCAAGAAGTCATTCTGACACCTCTTACAGTATTTGTCATCAAGTCAATATTTAGAATTACTTACAACTACTTAATTAATTTAATGTGAGAAGCCATAATAAGTAATTACTTTTATTTAATAAAGCAGTCAAACTGATACAACTGTAATTAAAAAATAGTAATGATGCAAGACCACACAATGAAGTATATACTTACAATGTAGTTTTTACAGAATTGCAGATCCTAGATTTACTAATAGGCAAGGCAAAAAGGCCTGAAGAAGTCAAGGAAAGTCTTTCACAAAAGTAGTAAACAATTAACCACTGTTAAGAGTTTGCTATTCCAACATGATGAACAAGGTACCTGAGAATTTGGTAAAACAATTTTGCTGGAACATTCTTCTGACTGCATTAAGAACGTAACACCAAAATTTAGTTGTGATCATGCTGGTTCTTTAAATCACAAATTACAAGTGAGTGAAATTTACCTATATATTAAATCTTTACTTCAGTGCAAGTTTTTGGCATAGTTTGCTTTTGAGAAGGATTTATATTTTTCAGTTTGCTGGCTTTGAGTTTTTGTGGGGTTTTTTTTGCTGTTTTGTTTCATTTTGCTGTTTATTTTTTTTGGAAACTCAGGTATCCCTGAAATCACTTTTCACACATCAAAGTTAGAGATGCATTTCACTTGAAGACTTCTCCTGGCCAATTCCTAATTTCCAGTAATCTTGGTTCACTGAATATTATCTTCCAATTTAAGATTGCAAGAGCACTGATAAAGCTGAACGATCACCATGCTGCTGCATTTAGTTTCCAGCACTTAAGATCCATGTTCTCGAGAGCCTCAGCTGAGTCAAGACAGGTCCAACAACGAGTTTTTTCTTGATCTGCTTGTCCTGGTACAAGGAATCTGCTAATTTTTTACAGAACTGAAACCCCATAACCAGTCAAAATAATCTTTGTATTTTCTTCAGTGCATTTTTTTTCTAGAAAACTTCAAACTGCTGAATATCCCAGGTCTGAAGAATGTATCAGGCCATCCCTAATCAGAAAGGAGAGTGAAGCACAAGGGGAGGAATCTCTCTTTACACCCCAGTTCTACAACTCTTCCAAAGCATTTGTAATCAACAACCAGCCAATGCAAAGCACCAGCCTGGACAGACATCTCATCTGGCACAATATGGTACACACACACACACACACTCTGATTTTGCGCATCTTTTCAAAAACTTAGCACTATCTTTCAGAAAATAAAGTGCTTGTGTATGAGAACATGCAAACCCACATTTCAGAAAACAGGACAAATTATTGCAATAACTTCCTTGCCTTAGTTTATTTACCTCTCCTGACTTTCCAACAATTCCATTAGCCTTCTCAGGTGCCTAGAGATCTTTGTTCTCCCACAAAAAACTCATCCTCCTGGACATCAGACATTTTTCTTACTTTCTCTAATAAGAACTTAAGTTTTATTCCAGATACTCTGGCCAATAAAAGGTCAACTTTACAACTTTTGACTCCATTTGTCAACAAAGTTCCTGCTCAATCTGAGACAGTTAAAGTATTGCATCCTGCCATTTACTGCTTGGTCATCTGAACCTCAAATAGCAGATAACTGGCTTGCAACAGGCATGAACAGGCATCAATTTTTTTTTTTCTAATATGTGTGTGCTATTAAGCTAAGAGATGCTGCTGGTATAATATATTCCTATCATCATTTTTATCCACTCACTCAATGGAATTTCAATCCAGCTACAAGACAAAACAACAGAAAACCCAGACACATCCTGCCTTCAAAACTAACAAGTCAAACTTCACAAATATTTAGCAGAACAGCCTTACAACTGTAATGAAAGACAAGCTCTTTACTGCACCTTCTGCGCTGCAGTGAGTGAGCAAAGATTAATCTGATAACTGAAACATTTTCTGGCAAAATTCCACAGTTAAACTGCTTTTGCTATTCTTTGCCCACAGTACAATCAAAACATTCCTCCAACACTCCTTTTTCCTCTCACTACAGTCAATGCAGGCAGAACTCTACTGTCCTAGATTTTCTGAAGAAAAAATAGTGTCATCACTAAGAAATGTAGAAGTCTCATCTTGCTGATAAACTTCTCCATCCAATGGAAAAGTTTTTATGTCAGTGTTTACATGTTCAAGCCAAATGGCTGCTATTCCAGTGATTACAATGGCTTGTTGCCTTCACTGGTGACTTGGAGTTCCAGCATGCCTGAACAACACAGAAACTCACTGACATGACTCGTAAGCCTGATCAGAACATGGCAATGCAGAATTCATATCCCATCCTTCCAACACCCAGACAGTCCCTCAGCTGGAGGCTTTGAAAAGATTGAGACTCAAGTGATCTGTTCCTGTAAATCATGTTCAACAGGACATATGAGAGTGAATTTAGTGACAGTTATATTAGGCCTAACATTAACATGGCCCTACCAGTCACTCAGAGAAAACTCTCACCTGGGTGCAGGTCCATCTTACACAGTGGAATAGAAATTAAGTTACAATGGGGACTGTAATCACATTCTGCTGAGAAACTTCTTATATTGCTATAAAGATCATGAGGGAGGGCAAAAATAGAAATAATGTTGGTTTTTTTCAAATCATTCAAGTAGAGCCTTTCGATGTTTTTTTCCAAAAGTTTCTGCCTGAAGGAGGAAAAGCTTCCCTGTAATTGACAGAACGTGAATCCTGTCTCATCTTTGCTCAGAGCTGTACCATCACACATATAAACAACTGCAGAGCAAATGAGTTCATCATAACACGGGTATGGTTGTGTGTAAAGGATGATCTCATCTGAGCAAGCCTAAACAGGGTGTCAACCATATGGATCAGTAGTGCAATGAAGATATATCCTCAGTGCTCCACTAAACCACGGGAAGGGTAGGACTCAAGGAACTACACATCCCCTCCCTAGTGTGCCTATAACTAGTCCTAATTGCCATATATTACAGGAAACATTAATTTGAGGTTGAAACAATCTGTGAATGTGACTGTCCCAGACCAAAATTAATTCCACAAAACTAGACATATCATTTCAGTCTCCTGTTCCCCTAACACGAAGATACTCTGAAGATGATGTGTAGTCAGCACATTTATTTGCCTCACTGGAAGATGGCAAAATAGGGAAATTTCTGCACTGCTTTATCCCAGGGTCCCTGCACTGTGGTACATACACATTTCAGTATGCACCCATAGCAAGCAGAGACAACAGCAGCAGCAGTAACTCCTGACCATGTCCAGGAGAAAGTTTTCTTTCAGTGCCAAAGAGGCAGCACCCAGTGATCAGCTGTTAACAAATAACATGCTGGCACATGCAGCAGCAGCTACCATGCTTCCTCTGCCGTGATCCACAAAAACCTTGGTTTTCTGGATCAGCAGGGCCCAAACAAGCTGAAATAGGGAGCACAAGTTAATTAAGAAGGATAAGCAGAAGTAGTCAACACTCCAGTTTGTAGGAGAGCAAAAATCAGATGGAAGGCATGAGGTTAAGGTACAGAAGAAATCTCCAATTAAAAGCTCAGCCTTTAGCTTTCAAGATTTAAAAAGACTTGTGACTCTATGTTAAACTTCACCTTCTTACAGAAATGTTATCAATATGGCTGTGTGCCTAAACCCAAAATATTTCTCTGCACAAGAATAATGATGCTGCACACACACACACAAGAAAATGGGGGAGGGAAAGGGAAAGGAATGTTGCACAAATGAAATTCATTACATCAATTTCTGAAATATAAACCAAACTAATTTAAACAATTACATTACCTCACTAAGTGACAAATTCTAAGATTTATCTGTGTGGAAAATGAGTGTCTTGAATAAGAAATAGGAAAAGATCAAAGGAAGTGAAATACTGTTAACAGCCTTGTTTCTTCACATCTGAAAACAGTATCAGACTAAGAGCATATTCCTGTATAAGCTGCATTCACTGTTTGCCCTCCACAAGGACAACTCACATTTAAAAATCTGAAGGCTCTGACTGACCAGTGTGGCACATCTAAGTCTGGTAATGAAAACTGTCCTCACTCCATGCCATTCCTGTCTCCTGAAGAAGCCACTTAACAGTGTTTGCACTGCAGAAAGCATTCAAAGGTTGGAAGGTAAAACGTACACATTAACCACATACACAGCGTCCCTGAAGAACTGAACAGAGTATCTAACAAAGAAATGAGTTTCTGAATTCACACAAACTCACCCATTTCATCTGACACCCACACATAAAAGAAGAATCACAGGAACAGTCTTAAACTATACGTCCTTTTAGCTGTAGCTCTTACTAATCTGCTCCTCCACTCCAGCTATGCATTCCCGCAGCTCTCCCCCATCTTTTATTTGGGGGGACTGAGGGAGAGAGGAATAGAATACGCCCAGATTAAAAATCAGGTTTCTAACCTGGCCTAGCATGCAGCTCCACTCACTCCACATCACTACTGAGGCGACAGCACATTGTGGGGAGGGGAAAAAAAGGCAAATAGGAATATGAGCTGTTTAAGACAGCCCCAGCACTAAAAGAAATGTCTGTGTAACCACATCCTCTGTTTGCAGTCTCAGTTCAGCAATATGTCCAACAGGAAATAATTAGATTTGGCTTTCCCAGAGTAGCTGTGTGACAGTTTGAGACCACTGAACAATTGCTTTTTCTGCTTCCTCTCCAACAGTTTCTCAGGAAAAGACATTGACCCTCAGGACACAATTGATAAAAAAAACAAAAAACAAACAAACAAAAAAACCCCCCCACAACTTTAAAGGAAGAGCCTTGTCTAACTGTAATATGATTTGATAATTATTACCACTTTTTACATGGAAGAAATCAACTGTACTCCTCAAAAGGGATCTTAATCAAATACTGAGTTATCAGTAAGTAAACAGACATTGAGATAGTCCAGTTGTATTATCTACAACACAGGAAGGACAGCTGAAGGCAGAAGACTGTTGGAGTTGCTATAAATTGTGCTTTTGACGTAAAAAGCATATAAGGAGACACCCTGCACATTCCAAATGAGTGCAACAATTAATCTTGTGATAATGTTTTGTCACATCCCAAGAATTTATCTGCTTTCTGCTCCAACATCCAAACCTCTTTTGTTCTGATATTTCTCTCTCTAGTACAGCTGATGTTTTCCCCCCCAAATACCATACAAGAATTCAGTCATGCTTCCACAGTGAAGGAAATCCAGTAGGGATTGCTATTATTATTATTAGCATCATCATCATTAAATTAAGGGGTACTTTGATTGCCTGAATGTACATTTTACCTGGAGGTTCAAAGATGAAAGTCTGTGAAAAATGCTGCCGTTTTACCATGCCAGTAGAAGTCAGCATGAAAAAAAAACACAAGCAAGCAAGCACTCCTCCTCAAACCCAAGAGTTTCCCATTATTTCATATTCAAGAGGAGGAAAAATTAAAGACTGCTTTTGGAAAAATGCCACATTCTCTTAGTTCTACGTCAAAATGTCTTCCGCACTCCCTTTCCTTGCATTTTATTTCATGATCTGCTTGTTGCCTGAAGATCTGGGAGCCTTCTCCCACATGATGATAGGAGTGGATGGCCTTAATTAAACAGAAATTAAAACTGCTTTCACAACTGTTGGAACCAGCAAACACAGCACTGCTTACATTTTGTACAGAACAGTGTGATGCTCAAGAAGCTGTAACTGGCAATATTTCACTCTTTTCCTGAAATGACATTTGGTTTCTAAATTATGAGTGAGGAAGGACTGGAAAGGGCTTACTAAGCCAATATCTGGTAATTAAGAAGGGCAAATTAGCCTACTTGTAGAAAGCTTAAGGCCTTTGCTTTTAGCCCTGAGTCTTTTTCTCCTTTCAGCAGAAAGCACGAATCTAAAGAACAGAAAAGGAGTTCACAGTCAGCTTCAGATCATACACTTATTTTAAATTCTATTATTAGATTCTATTTAATCACAACTATTAGATCACTCATTAAATCACTGCAGCAAATGGGAACAAATGGTGTTCCTTTCATTTAATATTCAGTAATGACTGAAATATTTTTGGAAATACTTATGAAGATCTAAGGCCTTCCTACCTCCTACCAGTTGAACAGTATGGATTTTAACAGCCTTTACAGAAACCTAGTGAGGGGTTTTGTGCAAGCAGAAAATAGACTTTGAAATCAGTGGTGGAAGTTCATTTGTATTTTTACCTGAAAACCAACACACAAGTAGAAAACACACTTCCAGTAAGTCAGCTATGCCACAAATAGCCCTGATGTCAAACGCAAATTTAAAAAAAAAGACAGAATGTTGGGATATATACATTCAGTCCACAATAGCTACATTCTATATTTTCCAAATACTCAAAGCTGTGTCTTCAGATCCTACCAAGAAACAAAAGCACATTTTGGGTTCCAAGATACAGAAAAAGAAGCTCCAGACTTAAACAAAAACATATTTAATGTTTTTAAAATGTATTTTCTATGGATGGTAGACTAAAATGCAGTTCCACAGCACAGGCCCTGATGCTGTCTGGACAAACGATACCAGAAAGGAACTGCCATAAGCAGCAGCAAACCTGCAACCCTTTTATTCAGCTCACTCAAGGCTCATCTTGTAAAACAGAACCACATAGAAACGTATGAACACAAAGTTTGCGTAAGGCTACACAGATCCAGATCATAAAGGTCTCAGGAGGATTATTTCCACTGACACACATACAGAACTGTCAGTTTTCATCCGTGATCAGGAAAGATGTGAAACTACAGTCCTCTTCGATACAAGATTTTACAGCCACAGAGAGGAAGACAAACGGCTGGGACACGCGGATGTTACCTCAAATAAGCACCCAGCCACCGCACGGACAAGCATCTTCCCAGTGAGGAAAATCAACCCCGCTTCAGGGAGTCCGTGCGGGTGGCAGGAGACGGCGGCGGCGGCTGCGGCTGCCCAAACCCCTGAGAACCCCTGTCAGCACTGCCCGGCCTCGAACGCCGGAAAGAGCCCCCCAAACACACCCCCCACCGACGCCGGGACCCTCCTCAGGGGTGAGTGCGGGGAGGGCCGCAGATCGCGCCGCGGCAGAGGGGACACAGCGCGGGGGCTCCGGAGGGGGCGCAGCCGCCCCGCGCCCGCGCCCCAGCGCGGGGAGGCCCCTCGGGGCGGGCCCGCGCCCA
>WEKY01051434.1:39538-59191 GCA_013390045.1 Picathartes gymnocephalus
TGCCGCCTGACTGACGGGGCGTGCAGCCAATCGAAAGGCAGAGATGAGGTCATCGCGGGCGGGGCGGAGGGGGCGGGCACCTGCTGGGCGGGGAAGGGCGGGGCCTTGCCCTTAAAGGCGCAGCGCCGCCCTTGCGGGCGCCGTGGGGTGAGGGGGTGAGTTGGTGAACGAGGGAGGGGCGCCAAAAATATGGAACATCCCGTGCGTGGTGGCAGTTCTGGGAGTTTCGGGTTTAACAACAAGTTAGGAATATCTGCCTTCCTTTCTCCCGTGTTTTCACCCAGCACCGCCCATCCCTTATCCTTTGGATGGGAATGGGGGGTTCCCGATAGAGGCTGGATCTGAAGTGCTGGCAGCTAAATGCAGCAGGATGGTGATTGTTCAACTTTCTCGCCGGTCTGTCACTATCTTAAATTAGAAGATAATATTCAGTGAAGTAAGTTTACTGGAAATTAGGGATTGGCCAGCAGAAATCTTCAAATGAAATGCCTCTCCAACTTCTCCACGCTTTCACGTGTGAAAAGCGGTTTCAGGGGTACCTGAGTCTCAAAATCCCAGACCAACCAACAACTCACTGCCTGACCTGTGAGTGAACTGGAGGATGCCTGGCAGGGTGGTCTGGTCCTTCTCTTGGAGAAACACGAAGCTTCTTGGTGTGGTACAAAGCCAGGAAAATAAAAGATGCAAATGGGTGAAAGGCCTATAATGAAAACTTTGCTTAACTGTGGTGGGTTTGTGCAGAATATAGAGGAATTACGGCATCCCTAAAGAGCAGGGCAGAGGACCATAGTTAGAGTGTTATAATATCGTTATACATAGTCAGTGCACTTCACCTGCAGTGATGTTCTCAGCCCTGCTTACTGTATCTCAAAAGGACATGAGTCATGACAGAGACTGTAACAATGCTCCCTGAAGGATTGCCTTGCACTGTGAAAGCTGAAAAAGTTAAGATCACCTTTCAAAACAAAGAAAAGAGTGAGGTATACAATAACAAGTGATATAAAGAAGGCGTCATTGGCCTTTCCTTATTCTCTCATACAGTCAGAGGACATGATATAACTGCAGAGCAATGTATGTGAAGTAGTTAGGAAAAAATGTTTGTGCTGTGTACAATTAATCTGTGTACTTCATGATAAGAAGCTGGATGGTACAAGTAAGTTAAGAAGAACCAAATTCTTAGCCACTATCTTGCTCTAGTTTCCAATCCTGACATTTACAGCTTTTTGCTTTTCATTCCCAGGGATCCAGTTCAGCTTTGGCTACGCACATAAATCTTTGAAGTAACATAATTCTTCTCCCTGCTGTTTGACAGGGTTAGCCCTCCAGAAGTAGTTTAGTGGAAGAAGAGAGTCAAAAACACAAAACATTCCCATGCATGATGGTAATTCTGGCAGTTTCATGTTTAATGACAAACCAGGAATATTCACCTTCCTTTCTCCCATGTTTTCTAGCAGTTCTTTAGGGCTCTGAGACAAGTACTACAAATGAATGAGAAAGCATGGATGTCTTCCTGTTCTGCACTGCCAATTTTAGCAACAATGGTGCGTGGTTCATTCTTGGAATCACTTGCTTAGGAGACTTGTTAATAGATCTGTTTACAGAACAGAGGAGGACGGTTGGTGTGTCCAAGGGCATGCCACAAACTGATGGCCAAGCTCACAGCTCTGCCCATATTTCCAGTTCACAAGCGGGAGTCCTACTCACTGTATCTTCCTTCAAACAGATGAACATGTAAGAGATGGAAGCATTTCTCCTTGTTTCTGTCTGTAGGTTTCACTGGTCACTACCAATTGGTCACTAAGGTCTCTACTGATTTACAAACTCTGCCTGTTACAGATTGTTTTCAGTAGGTACGGCTATGCTTTTCTACTTTTCAAAGGTATTTATAGGCCTTGATAAATACAGAGTAGGGGAAACCATAAAGAAATAATTCTGCTTGTCCATAAAATCTTTCTATCTTCACCAGGAACAGGGACAAGTGAAGAACACATATTACATGTGAGCTATATTTTTTGTTTTAGTTTTGAAGGCATTGCTATTTTCAGTAGCTTTCAATTTCCTTAAGGCTCATAATGAATTAACTAAATTCACATTTTATTAACAAATGCATAAGAACATCTGCAGCATCAGTAAAGACAGAAAATCAAGTCTATTAAATTACTTCCATTGGATTTAATGTTAGATTAAAGTTTACACCGAACAAAGAAGGTGCCAGTGCAGTATAACAGAACACAACAGAATTCAATACAGTTACAGTGAGACTGATTCTAAGTGCTGTTCTGAACTCAACTGCATAATTACAAAATCAAGTTATTTCTGGGTGCCTACCATGAACAACTAAGTTTGGAATCTTACAGAGAAATGTTTGATTTTCTTGACCTGATGTCTTAGTCATCATCAACTTAGCATTATACTCACTTTTGCATTTGGATTTCCTTTCTCTTTAAAGAAAAGCAGGTAAGGATGGAGAGGGAAAAACCAAAAGATAACAAAGTAAAAGATGTCCTTAAGAGTGTTTCTAAATATAAACTTCTTAAAATGGCTCAATGTTGTGTTTAACATTAAAGGCCGGATGGCCTTCAGCCATCTAAAGATTACTCTGCTTAAAACCACAAGCTATTACAGAAACCTTAATGACCAAACAACTCAGAACATGCCTAACAGTGCCTCGGCATTAGGCTGATCAGCAAATCATCCCCCAATGGAGAAAGAACCTTGTTGGCACAGATAACTGGTCCAGCTTCATTTTTGGGGGGAGTAATGAACTCTGCTGTCTTGGCTTCTGACTGGTAACATGCATCTTAGCAACTCAGCAAGACCCCAGGTTTTCCAGCCGTTTGCACAGACCACAGCAGCAGGTGCTCACGTGTGTGTATGCACAAGCAAGAGTGTGCAGGGACTTCCCAGGGCTCTGGGGAAGCTCTTTCCAGAGGCACCTGGCCAAACAGGGATGGTTGCCAGCCCTGGGCTCAGCAGAGTCTGCACACCAGCTGCTGTGGCCAGGCTCCTACAACACCTGTGCTCAAGGGAAGCCACCTCCGCAACACCTCTGCCCCTGCACTTCTGGTGAGCACTTGCATGTAGACAGATTCTGCTGGGCCATAATTGCCTGGATCAGGGCTGGAGGAGCCCTTCCACCAGACCAAGCACTGTCCATCACTTGGTCAGCTCAGCTTCCCTGTCTGGCCTTCAGCCAGAGCCTACAATTCCCTCACAGGCTGCAGGGCAGAGGTTGAGGAGGAGGCTGTGCCAAACAAGGTTGGGCAGGGAAAGGAACAGGAGGATGCAGAAGTACTGGAGTTCAGGCACGTGTTTGGGTAGGAGGAGGAGAAGGGTGTAGACACTGAGGATTGGGCCCCTAATGGAAAGCAGAGGGCTGTGAATGGTCCAGCTCTGAGCAGGCAGCTGCTGCAACCCACCACAGGGGTGCCACAGTCCTGCTGTGTTGGGAGTCCTTGTGAGAGCTTTAAAGGGAGCAACTGACTTCAGGGTTGCATTGTAAAACTAGGACGAGATGGTGTGTTCTCAGCCTTATTTAATCAGGTCCTGACAAGCAAGAGACAACTGGAAGAAGTGCCTAACATGATTCCTTGCCTTCAGCGAGGCCAGTTGCTTTCACTTTTTAAACTGAACCCTGCTCTTCGCATAGTTTCATTCTTTGTTTCCATGACCTGCACATCAGTGGTTGGTTTCTGTCCTATAATCCCTGCCATATAAGCGTCTCTTAAGAATGGAGTTGGGCAAGGACACAAATATCTTAGAGAGGTAGTTCAATGACTGTTCAAAATGTTAAAGACACTCATTTTCCTGTTTTACTAAGGATTTTCTGTTTTGAAATGGGTCAGCAGTTTCAGTTTGGTAAACACCAACATATTTCTATTAATCTAAGCTTTGCTGGGCAAGGAATCTACCTTCCTATGTGCCCTTTACAAGAAAAGAGGATTTTCCCTGCTCAGCTGCTCAAAGAAAGAGAAATATATGGGAAAAACAGAGCAAAGGAAACCGAAATCCTTTTTTAAAGTATATCCTTTAGGCAAATATCAAGCACGAGAATTTCCAATAAAGAAAGTATTTGGGAAAGTGTAAGTGCTCGTAAAAAAATATGTGGACTAGTATCAGAGTCCAGCGTTAATAATTAGTGTCTTCTATCAAAGAATACACTAATCATTAACTTGAGGCTGTGACCCACATAGATAGAAACACATTTACCTCAGTAAATAACACAGTTTACAAACTCATCGGTTCAAAAGTGCAGGGATAAAGCTATATTGTGGTTTATGAGAAGAGGTGTATGTTAGCCATCATCTTTTGGCTCGAAAGGGCTGGAACAGACACCAACTCGTTTCTGGGGCTTTGTAATATTTCCCTGCTTCCCTTAGATGGAGCCAAACTCACATCGTCGAGCTGCCTGTGACTCACCAGTAGTGCTTGCAACTTCCCCAAAATCAGAGAACTATGCAGCAGGAGAGTTTGTCACGGGTCTCTAAGCCCCATTTCCTACCCGTTCCCCTAGACTGACTTCCTAACACAGGTTCAGTGCCTCACAGGTCTGTTCCCACAGTGCCACGGCGACAGACAGTGACACACAGAAGCACTAAATCTGACACCGACCTTCCCTTGCAGCTTGAGGGGAAATGTTTTTTCAGATGTTACAAATACTACCTTTCTAACCACACATTATATCACAGCTTTTGCTACTGGTCTATTCATCTGCACATTGAATGGGTAAGGCATTGGAAAGCATCTTTTGGAGGCTTTTTCCTTCCATGTCGCACTGTGATCTTGGGCAAAATTCTGGTCTACCAGGTCTTGTGACTCTGGCTTCCCACTGCAGAATGTTGGAGATCTATATGGTTGCAATGCAATGACTTGTAATAGAAAGTAGGAACTTCAGAGAAAAGAGAGGAGGAGCCTACAGTCTCTGCCACCTGTGAAGTGATTGCTAAATTACAGCAATTTGATCAAAAAGCTGCATAAGGAAGGCAGACACAGCTATCAGCCAAACAAGGATAAGAGAATTACAGGGTAAGGAGTGAGCATTTCCAATCCTTGGGAGTAAGAAACCATAGTTACTCTCCTGACAGCAGCTTAACGTTCTTTCCTCAATTCAAGAGCCATGAAAGGCGTCTTCACATCTGTGTTTAGAAGAGTGCAAAGCCACTCGTGTCTCAGCAAGGGGCAAGAGTAAATATTTCCACACTAATTTTACTTACCTGGCAACAGGTGTCACTATACTGGATTTGAATGTGCTGTGGAAACATGAGGCAACTTAGACAGAGTGCCCTTTTTCTAGCCTTTTATTTTTAAGCAGAACTACAGAACACATAATTTTCTCAAAAGACCATTACATTTAAAGGATCTGTCTTGTTATCCTGCCATTCAGTGTTCAGACTAAATCATGATGAATCAAAACACGGAGACTGTATTGGTAATATCCCAGTCATATAATTGTGCAACTAACTGGAGAAAAGTTCTGTGTCCAGCTTTATATCCCTGCCGTTCTACACCTACCATGGCATTTGCAGAAGTCTTTTTATCCCTTCCACAGAGGTGTATGGAATGCAGCAAGAGGTTATGACAACCAAACAGTTGAGAAAGGTTTTCTGGTTCCTGAACAGTCTTTTGGATGGAGACTCTTTTTCCAGCAGCTTGCCGGAAGAAGGAGATGCTGGAGCCCGCTCTGGTTTGGCACATTCTCATCAGGGTTGTGTTACTTCCCAGCTGCTGTTCTGACTCCAAGGTCTGCTCTCAAAGGAGTTATGTTCTCCATCTTTCATTGCCAGTGAAGGTGCAGCTGGAGGATTTGGAAAGAGGAGATTCAATCCCCACACAACCCTAGGGGTTCCCCAGCGTGGTGAGTAATCAGCATGGGGAGAGGAAGTGTGTGACACTCTCATCTTTACTTCATTTATGTTTCCCATGAAGCAACTAGAGGATCTTTGGATTTGTCTTTGCAAAGCCCGGGTCTGATTTCAGCTGCGATGTCACCCTGCAGGAGCTGACTCATCCAGCAGGGCTTCGGTTCCAAGGAACACATGCAGAGGCTGGGAAAGTTCAGTGCTATTTTCAGAGCTTAGGGGAGTTGCACTGTGGGGTCCCACTCTCTGGAAGAGGTGCTGGACAGAGAGTGTGCTGTCCAAGAGGCTCAATAAAACTGGACACTGCTGTGACTTCACAGGCTTCAAAGGAAATAGACTGCAAAGGCAGAAAATAGTAGAGGAAAATAAACGCCATCCACTGGGAAAGAGTTTCTTTGGCATTTTTATCTGACCAATCACCTTTGCATAGCTTAGCTCCATTAAATGGTCTCTGGAGCAGGATTTTGGCAGTGCCCAGACAAAGATGGACAACAGGGAAATTGTGCAACATGATGGTGGAGTATGCTGATATTCACCAAAGTGAGTGCAGCCTCATCTTCTGCCTCAGTTTACCTTCATCTCTTTACCTCGACCCAAATAACAGGCCTGGTATTTCCAAAACTTTCCCTAGTCTGGGTAAGGCGTGTTAACATAACATTCAGCCCTTCCAGCCTTAACAACAAGATTTACAGTTGTGATAAGAAACATTTTAAAATGTGAATTAAAATTAATAGTGGAGGGAAAAGCTCTAGAGAGAAATTAGAGTATTCTGATCTATGCTTGAGAAACAAGGGATCAAGTGGAAGGAAAAAAAAAAAGAATGAGTGCTTAATGCTGTCTGGGGAACACAGCAGCAGCCTCTCTCAGGCAGGCCTGATGTTCCTACAAAATAGCTAATCCAGGAATGAGCATTCCAGATAAACAAAGAGGCACAAACATAGGAAGTAGGAATGAAATTCAAGTGGAGCTGCTTTCCACTTTCCCCTGCCCCTGCTGCAGCACAACGTTGAAACTGAGCAGATGAATTTGCTCCCAAAGAAAGATATCCTTGTGTGGCAGAGTTGCCTGTCAGACACCAAAAGCTCTTCCAGCTGCTGGCAACGAAGCAGGAGTGACGGGCTCCTGGCCAGGGCTCTCCTGCTGGAGCCCACGCAAATCAGGGAAGTGCCCGGGGGTGGTTTGTTAGCACTGGGGACTGCTCAGCATCTTGGATACCGACACTCCACAACTCCTCCTGCTCCCGGGGAGCCATTTGTCAGAGTTAAACGTCTGGTTAAAGGGGCTGATGATAAAGCATTCTCACAGAGCTGAGTTCTCCAGAAATGTGTGTGATGCCAGTATGTAATGTCAGGAGGCAGCTTTGCCTGAAATATCAGGGACATCTCATTTCAACAAAAGGATACTGGAGAAAGGGTGTAGGTTGGAATTTAAGGACAGATATTATTAAAAGGAGAGAGATATTGCTATGCTGAACCCCCCATGATTATTTAGTTTACAGGGAGACATTCAGATAAAGGAACATAGTGGAAAAGCAGAAAATACTGACGTTTGTGAAGGTGCTCTACTGTGCCCTGATTGCTCCTATACTGAATGAGGACTCAGTGAACTGGAAAAGGATGCATTTGGAAATGGGTAACAGGAGACATGTTTATTAGAGAATAATGTTGGGAGTGTACAGGAAATGTATTTACTACAGAATTATGTTATTTGTGAGACTTTTGCTGACCGTCATTGAGAACAAGAGTCATCTTAAATCTTAAGTAGGATTAGAGAGGGGAAAAAAGAGGATAATCAGAGGTTGTTACTTTTATTCTCTCTGTCAAGTTTGAGGGATAAAATCCCACTAGCTTCAAGGCATAGAGCAACCTCAGAAAGCCTACAACTAGAAATAACTTCTTCCGTAGGTAAATTATCCTATTCTCTTGAATTTTCCTGGGAATAATCTTCTGCTGGTTTCTGTCACAGATAGGATAGTAGCCTGCAGGGGTAATTTTTCAGTATGCTTTTTACTGCTGGGGTGTGTTAGTAAAGGTATGAGCTGGCATTTCAAAGACTGTTTTCAGGCCACTTTCATTGACAGAAAAACACCATGTGATAGATGAAGATAGACATCAAGTGACTGACGCATTTTTTCAACCACTCAATTCTGTCCCAAACATAAGAAAAATGATACTAAAACTGTATTTTGTGCCTATGCTTCTTTTTTTCATAGCAACCTAGTCTTCAGAGAATCTCATAGGTTAATATTGTCCAACTTTGTATCTTGAACACCATCTATTTCCTGGACACTGTCTGCATCTCTATTGCTCTTTCTGCTGTGGTGAAGAAATCCAACCTTCTCTGCTGCCACCATGTTCCAGACATCTTAATCTTTGAAATCTGTCAACGTGTGGGCAATGGGGTCTGGCATGTTGAGAAACCCTGTGTTTGCTCCCCCTGCTGTGGATGTCAGCAGTTCTGCAGCACCCCTATTCTCACTGCTGCATACACAGACTGGTGTTTAGCCACTCTTTACCAATCTTCTCCCTAAGACATTGCAAGTCCCTTCTTGCTGACTTGATCATTTGCCTTCTGTGGGCACATTACCTTGGTTTGGCTCCATGGCAGACTTATTCCGTTGGTGCCAGGGGTTGTGACATTCACTCTCCCTACTCTGGCTCTGTCCTGTAGTGACCTTCACTCCTCACATGGTGCTACCTATATGCAGATATTCTGAAAGACTGAATCTCTTCTGCCCCCGCAAAGGGCCCAGCTGAGGGTAAAGTGAGCCACACAATTGCTGTAAGTCTGGTCTCCTCTATCTGCTGGGCATGATGTCACTTGCTGCCGTGGGTACACACACCCTCTGATCTTCATCTGCTCTTGCACCTGAAACGTGCACTTCGTCCTGGGCTGTGCACTGAGCTGGCTTGTCCCTCTCTGTAATTGGTGCATCATGAGAGCTGTCACTGGGTCTCTCTGTCAGGTCAGTGGCCCAAGACTGGCAGGGACTGACTGCACATTTGCCAAGAGGCAGATAGCAAGCCAAAGAGTAAAAGTATTTGATCTAAAGGGGATATAAAGGGACCTAAACAGGTGCCTAGAGTCCAGAAAGACTTCACAAGGATCTTTGATTTTCCCTGGTGATTCCATGCTTTAAAATGCTTAAACAAATCCAATGTATAATTGGTCGAATGACAAGAATATATATAGGACAGAATGGTGACAATAACTAACGAAGCTTTGGAGGTTATAAATGCCAAGGAAGGAGGAGTGGTTATGATGGTACTAGTGTGATAGCCAGGAGGACCCAAGTGAATTTGAGAAAAGGAAAATTTTGGCTTAGTACAAGGAACAAAAATATAAACTAAATAAAGCGACCTAAAATAAGTAACTGTACAAAGCCTAAGAAACCAAACAAATGCTTTCCTCTGAGCAGTTATTTTGGAAGATGAAAAGTACCAGATACTACATTGAGTTCTTTGCAAGTTTCACTCTTGTTGTGGGTTTTTGTATGGAAGCCACTCAAAAAGTTATGGTGATGGTGGCTGCCTAAAATGGAAAGAGCCAACAAGAATCACTGTTTGATTTGAACAATCCCCAAAAGGAAGAGGATGAAATCCCTCAGAAGCAGTAAATTAAAACTGAGCAGAAACCTGGCATGTAGAGTAAATGACGCATACAGTGAATGGCACAATCTTCTGTTGGGCATTGCACGTAGAGGACAGACACATCATGATTTTCCATGTCTAAAATAAAAAGCCTATAAAAAGTACTTCTTCCCGTTATGGAGACAAATACATTTGACAAGAGTGATTTGTCCTCTTATTACAGAATTGATGCCTTTTTTTTTTTTGTGTGTGTGTGTGTGTCCTCCTTTCCCTGGAGAGCTTTAAGTGCAGAGAAAGAAATCGGTGTCTGATCTGGGTAAGAATCTGGCACAGATGAGGGGTTTGAAACTGGGACAATATCACTGCTTTTCACATTGATAGTGCTCTCTCTTCACTGGAGTGTCCCTGGGGTTTAGAGGATGCAATAAAGTATGTTCATTCCAAGTGGAGGAAATGTTAAAACTTCAGACAAAAATAGACATGGTCTTTAAATTTAGGCACTGCGTTAGAAAACTGTAGCAGGAGCTAAACCAAAAGTTTGAAGACATGGATATTTAAAGTCAGGCTAATGGTCAAAACCAGAGATCAAAGTTGATCTTCTCAGACAGACTTTTGTTTTTTTTCAATGAAGGTTTTTTTAAGATGAAGGCTAGAAATATCTGTATATTGATGGCTGTGCTTTGATGGATGTGTAGTAAAACAAGGCTGGTCACTAGATCAATGGGACAGATGCTGCAAAGGAGAGCATCCTCTTCAGCTTTATGAAGCAGTGACTCCTGCGCCAGCAGTGAGGCAAAGAGCTGCTGCACCATGTTCACAGTCCATTAACCGCTGGCATTTTAAGTGCATACCAAACCCCAGACCAAATAACTCTGCTGTTAGATCACGCTGAAGTGCTCCACTGCTTATTTCTCTCCATCACATCCCAGTTACCAGACTGCAGGGGCACTGGTGAAAGTGGCATATGGAGGCTTTAAACTATATAAACTTTGATCCTTGAAACAAACAAACGTGCAATGAATAAGCACTTCTTGTTCCCTTGTTCTGTGTTTATGCTTTGGTGAAGAAGGCACAGAGCTCCTGCTGGAAAGTGGGATGACAAGTTTAAAAGGACATGGGAACAGTGCGGGGCAGCAAGTCCCTGCATCACCCCACTGTGCTTGGCCCTGGCAGGGCCAGGCTGTGCAGAGCCACCATTCTTCTCCTCCCTGCTGCCCAGGCTCCTGGAATTAAGGCATCCAGCTCAGTCCTCACTTCTCAGCTGGCTTCTGGCCCGGGATGGCTAATGACTGCTGGTAGGAAGGAGGCCGGAGACAAGAAAGTGCTGCCATCGTGGCACTCTCCGTTCCCTTCCATAGTTTTGAGCTCGTGGGCATTTTGTTTCAAGGGGAGCGCTCTCCAGATGTTTTCATTCTCGTGTACTTGCAGATGTGACTCTCTGCCAAGTGATGTGCCTTTTTTTATCTGGGAAAATCCTGGGTGTTGTTTTACGAGACGGACATAGGAGGCCCAGCAGCTACCAGCACGTACAAACGTCTGCAGTCTTTCTTCAGATGAAGCCTGCGGGCCGGATTTTTGCCATCCCCCCCGCCCCCGAGATAGCAGAAATCAGCGGCCGCAGTGGCGCCCGGGTGTTTGCGGCACAGGCTCCGTCTGGCCCCGGGCCAGAGCCCGCAGCCCGGCCCGGCCCCGCCCCGGGCAGAGAGGGAGACGTGCCGGGACTGCGCTGCTCTGCCCCTGCTCGGCACAGCAGCCCCGGGCTGAGAGCACGGCTGCTCTGCTGGAGAGCCTCTGGACCGCTGCGGGCTGGGGGAATTAACTGCACTGACCCCCGCGATGGTGAAGCACGCACAGAGGCACAATCTCCTCTCTTGTTTTGCCACCTAACCCTGCCATGCTGTCCCCTCCCAAGCCCCATCCACCTCTCTTTTCAGATCCTGTTTATTAACCTCTTCTCCCAGATACCTACCGCTGATTTTTTCCCCTTATGTCTTGATTTTCGTTTTAACCCTTTTACCTGCTCTACTAACATACAGCCAAATCCCACACTTGAGCACAAATACTGAAAGCCCTGAACATACCAGGGACAGTGTCTCCCTAACATTATTATCATTACTAACAGAACAGCATGTGATAATTACAATAATATATTAAACAGGTAAAATAATGGTGTTAAAAAAAATGCCTAATAAAATAGTTACATACTAGTATCCTACAGCTGGGAGAAAGAATTCCCAGGAATGCTCTATACCATTCAGGGATGGCACATCCTTTGAGCACATAGCCTGCCTGTGCCAAAGGAAATGTAGGAACTGAGACAGCATCACTCCTTGTTTCTATTTAACTTATAATCTCAACAGGCATGGAGCAGAGGGTAATAGAAAGACTAACTTTATGTCTGAAGTCAGGGCATAGCTGTGTTAGAAAATCTTAATCAAAGAGGATGTGGTTTTATGCTAATAAAGTTTGTTTCTCTTAGGTATTGAGAAGTGACTGTCTTGTTTTAGCTGAAATTTTCCTGAGACAGTACAGGTCACACACAGACACCCAACTGATGTAAAGAGGAAGGTGTTTCTGGCAGCAGAGCCTCCCTGTTGAGGAAGGGCATGGCACCGGGGGTCGTCAGGGGGAAAAGACCCAGCACTGTGGCTTTATTCCTACAGCCTGTGTGGTTTAACTCTGGACAGAAGTCTGAGGCCGCCATCTCCTGATTCAGGTTCCTCTCTAGCAATACTTGTGCTTATGGAATCATTGCTTCCCCCTTACACCTCCAGCCATTCCTTCCTTGAGCTGCACCTCAGCACAACCACCTCCTCTGCAGCACCAGCATGATGGGTTATAGAGCCAAGTGTTGAACCCCAACAGAGAACAGATCCAGGCTAAAACCCCAATGAGCTAGGATGAGAAGACAGCTAGGTCTCTTTCAATGAGTGTTGTCACAAAAAGCTCTTCAGGAACACACAGCCCCTGGGTTCAGATATTCATGAGCAGGACCAGCCCTCCCTGGGCATGGCTGTGTAAGCATGAGAAACCTGTCCGTGTTTTTGCCCCACTTGGATCCACTGATTGAGCCTGCTCCTGTGTTCAGAGATAATCTTCACATAGAAAAATGAAGGCAGGTGCCTTTCTGACCCTACTTTTTTTCACTCTTCAAATATTAAAAGAAAGTGGTTCCTACCTTCAAATTTTTTCCTCTGTCAGAAATCCAGGTCTCAGCAAGTTGGCTTCCTTGAAAGATTATGGTGATAAAGCAGAAGCAGTTGCGTGAGCCACCAGCTGCACCAACTTTCAGGGGAAATCTGAGGGGGGCAAAATGAGTTCACTGAGACCACCTGGAGCTCTGTGTGCCACCAAAGAGGACCAACAGAGCCGAAAGCAGCAGTGAAAGGTCAAGTTTTCAAGATAAATATGGAAACAGTCATTACACAGGATTTCTCTGGTAAATTCACTTTGCAAATACAAAAACTCCCACAAGTGAGTGTTATCCACAGTGCTACGCCCTAATTAAACCTCTCCAGCAAATCACAGCCACAGACCCCAATTCTACTTGCAGTTCAGCTTCCTCTTACACAGCTTCTGGGCTTCCCAGTGGTGCCATAGCTGAGAGCTACCCCACCCTTCAGGACCTCCTGTGGCCCAAGCTCTGCTTACTCACTTGGTGAACTCAGGTTGTCCTTTCGAAGTTCTCCACTCACTTCAACCACAGCCCTAAAGAGCTGCTCCCATTTGGACGTGGCTGAACCCCAGGCAGATATTGTTGCTAAATAGCTGGTGATAGTCAGAGCTCAGTTCAAAAGCAGGAGGCATAGTAAAAGCAGGAGTGCAAGATTTTGTGGTAAAAAGGAACAGTTAATTGAGCCTTAGGCACAACGTGTCTCTCTTACACTTAAATTAACACTCATTCTGACAGCACCTGGTGATGCAAACCTTTTATCTGCTGGCTGCAGCCTCTCCCACAGCCATGACTCAGCCAGCCCTTTCCTACAAGCCTTGTTTGAGTGGGAACCTGTCCAAGAGGTCCTCGTAAAGTTCAGATCCCTTAGACCCAGCAATTTATTACCTCTCTAGGAATTATTGCATCAAGCAAAGCCCAGGAAGAGCTGGTCCCAGTCACTCCTTGTTTGGGAAGAGGAGAAGCACTACTTCAGGCCTAAGCTTGCTTCCTCATGAACAGGAAAACACCTCCATGCTATTCTTGCCTCTCCTCCCAGTCCTGTGTCCCCTGTCCTTGCTGTTTTATTATATTAGCAATACTTGAGGAATTGCATTTGCTACTCTGTTTGTACTGGGGACAGGGGAAAAGAAAGCTGCTTTATGATGTTGCTGTTCATCAGTCTGTTCATGCAGGCAGGAAGTTTGGTTGGTGACTTTGAAAATATTAATATTTCCTTCATAAACTGGCTTTCCACCCAGTATTACGGTCCCCCAGCCTCTCCCTCCTGGCAGGAGGGCTGTGCCACTGGGAGAAGCCACCCCCATGGTGCCACCCATGGCAACACTGCTGTTGGCTCCCACAGAGAACCAATCTGAGCAAGTAGCAATTAGAAAAATATAAAATTAAGCAGAGCTTTTTAAAAAACAAATAGGAAAGCTTTTGCATCAGATCTGCTCCCTGCACTGGCTCATTAAATGCTACAATGTTGATTATGCCAGGGCGAGGGTCCAATTTATTCCCATCCTGGCATTGCCCCTACCCTGACTTTCCTTGGCTGCTGGCCAGGTGACACAAAGCACTCAAGCAGGGGATGCCACATGCAAAATAAACCAGGTGAAATCTGGGAGGCAGGATGCCTGTCAGCAGTTTGACCATGCAAATGCTTGGGACAGCTCAGAGTGGGGAATGAGCAACAGGGAAAAAGGGGGTTAAGCTGAGCTCAGCTCACCAGGACCTGGCAAATAGATTTCCTGGGATGTTTAGGGAATATCTCACAGACTGCAGGACAAACAGTGCTGCCTGCAGTCCCTGGGGTCAGGGACCTGAGAGCACATTTGCCCTTTTTACTCAAGTGCTGTTAATTAGCATTATAAAACAACTTCCCTACAACCCCTTTCCTGCTTCATTCCTCTATGGGCTGAAGTTGTTCATCTCAGCCTGAAGATTTTCCAGGGGAGGACACGAATGTGATTGCTATGGATTTGCCTCCCGTAGCTGTCAATGTCCCCTCCTACAGCTGAAGGGCTGCCAGGGAGGAGGGATCCCACAGATGGTGCTGCTCCCTCGTGGCATCGCCCACACCATCACTAGGTGTGTGCTGTGATGCACATGGCCAGCACGGGGAAGAGTCGCCGGGGTTAAGGCACCTCCGAAAGGAGCAAGCAGAAATTTGGTTGCCTGGGAAGCCAGCAAGTTTCCTCAGTGGCTGAGGCTCTGGCCACAGCAGGCAGTACCTTCCTTAGAGTCAGCAAGAGGCCGGAGGGTCTCCAAGATGCCAGCCCTGCACCACACTTGGGACGGGGCAAAACTCATTGTCTGTTGGGGTGACAAGGAGGCTTTACTGGAAAAACTGAGGTGCACAAGGGCTCAGAGGGAGAATGGGATTCTGGAGGGCTGGCTGGAAGTGGTGCTCACAGGACTGGCCAGCTACCAGCAGTGGTTGAAGCTACACAGAGCATTTCAGGCTTAAGAGGTCAAGGGAAAACTGTCAGGGAGCCCAAGAGCAGGGATGGCCAGTGGCTCTTAAAAGCCCAGTCTGAAGCTCACAGGAAGGTGAGTTTAGGAGCAGAGGGAATTGAGGTGACCCTGTGCAGCTACCCCAAGCCACACACTCTCCATTTTCACCCTGAGCAGGCACCCAGAGCTGGTTTTGGTCCTGACTCAGCCACTTTGCTCCAAACAGGAAACTAAGAAATGTGTTTATGTCTTCCTCAAGAGGAAAATAAAACAAAAACAGAACTAAAGCTTCCACTCGGGATTAGAGGAATGAAAGATGGGCAACAGGAAACATAATTTCCAGTGCTGGGAAATGCAGTTGTTATGTCAACCAGCTGCTGTTGGCAGACCCACATGGCACGATAAATGGAATTGGCCTTGGTGTGGAAGCCAGCTGTCCTGCACCAGCCAAATCCTTATGGGAAGAGATGAAAGCTTGAGGAAGAGTTTGTCCACACCCAAATGTGGGTGGCTTTGGAGAGCCTCAGCTATCAGTGACCCAAATTTGCTATGGGGTGGATGCTGTGAGCCACCAGCATTCTGAACCCACCCACACGGTTTGCCCTTGAGGACAGCAAGAGATTTCAAGGGAAGCCTTTTGCTTTCAAGGGTGACCTCTTCCTTTCACACAATGCAAAACCAACGTCCTGTTCAGCTCAGTCTGAGATACAGTCAGGGAGCAAAAAAAAAGGAAGCAAACGAGCTGAAAGAGGTGAGTGTCCCAAAAGCCCTGGGTGTGCTCTTGCACCCAGTAGGCGTTTCTCTTCACCTGACGTAAGTGAAGAAAAGCCACTGAGAAACCACACAGACCCTTTGAACCACATCTGAGCCAGCTACGTGCCTGGTGGAACCACAACCTCATTGACCTCTGCCAGTGACAGAGGGCTGAAAATCCCAATGGGCAGCTTTGCTCAAAAATAGACATCATAAACCCATTGGCTGTGACATTTTGTACCAGAAACAGTGTGGCCAGCAGGACCAGTGTGATGATCATCCCCCCATACTCGGCACTGGTGAGGCCACACCTCGAATCCTCTGTCCAGCTTTGGGCCCCTCACTACAATAAAGGCATTGGTGTCCAGAGAAGGGCAGTGGTGGGGGGTCTGGAACACAAATCTTAGGGGGACCAGCTGAAGGAGCTGGGTTTGTTTAGCCTGGAGAAAAGAAAGCTCAGAGGAGACCTGATCACTCTCTAAGCTACCTGACAGGAGGTTGCAGCAAGGTGAGAGCCAGTCTCCCAAATAACATGAGACAGGACAAGTAGAAACAGCTTCAAGTGCCAGAGGAGGTTTTGATTGGATGCTCATAAAAATTTCTTCACCAAAATGGTTGTCTATCAGTTGGACAGGCAGTCCATGGAAGTGGTGAAGTCACCATCCCTGGATGTATTTAAAAGATGCGTAGATATGGCACTTACGGACATGGTTTAGTGGTGGACTTGGCAGTGCTGGGTTAAAAATTGGACTCAATAATCTAAAGGCCTTTTCCATAAATGATTCTATGATTCCGTGATACTATACTATCTTTGTAACCCAGAGAATATGTACACGGTGACTCCCCTGTTGCAGCACTGGCAGCCCTGCAGGACAGAGTGCTGATTGCTGTATCCCAAAGAAACTTTGAAGGAGCCAAAACTGCAAGTTCTGTTGCAAAAGTAACCTTGAATAGCAACAGTCTTGCAGGGACCTCACACACTGTCCAGGAGGCTTACGTGCTTGTTTTACAAAAGTAGTCTTTTCAGACAGGTGAATAGCCACCTTTCCCTTCAGTTTTAACTAGATGTTCTTAATAAAATTATGAGCTTGTCCCTATTTTGGGGCCTAGTCAGACCATTTTGCTCAAAATTGGATGTGAAGGACTCTTGGATGCATTGAAAGCAAATATGACAAGCAGAGTGGCTTGAGAGCCGAAATAGCAGCTTATCCCCTTTCTAAAGGTTAGTGGCAGTATCTAATGCAGTGGTGACAATGTGCCTTTAAAACACAGAGGACAATTATTGTGTCCTTCTGTCCACACCTCTGTTTGCCAACCTTGCAATGCAGCCCTTCCCAGGAGACAGGGGAATGGCAAAGCCCACAGCAATTGATTTAATTGGCTTCACTGCCCTGTAATTTTTATCCTCTGCTGTACAGGTGGCATTTTGTTTACATACTCCTGTATTCAATACAAGTTAATGATGTTTAAAAGGGACAGGAATACTGCTCTCAGATGTACTAGATCTTGGCCCTCCTCATAAACTCTAATTTCCACAGATTAAGTTGTTTAGGAATCTGTGGATGTAATTAATAACAGCCAAAGGGCAGGAGTATTTAAGCAAAGAACAAAAGGGAAATTCTGTGTGAAATAAACTTCAATTTTATTGTTAAAAAGATGATTTAAACAAATATATTCCACCTCATCAGTGAAGTAACATCTAAAATTGCCAATAAATAAAATAAAAACCCTGAAAAACTCTCTCTGCTGTTGTCTAGCTGCTGCAAGGAGGTTTTGTAATCCCATGGCAGCCAGCCCAGTACAGCAGAAAAGATAAATTGGTCTTGGCCAGCAGGTCCCCTACAGCACCCTGGCCCGTAGCTGCTCCCAGAGGACCTGAGGGAGCCGAGTGGAGGAAAAGGAGCAGCAGCTTGGCTCCTGGAGCACCTCGACCACCCCAGAACTGGAGAAAAGAAGGCTCTGGGGAAACCTTATTGCAGCCTTTCGGTACTTGAAGTGAGCCTTGACGTAAGAGGAGGACAAACTCTTTATCAGGGCCTGTTTCAATAGAACAAGAGATAAACTGAAGGAAGAGCAACTTCGATTAGCTCTAAGGAAGAAGTTTTTTACAATGAGGGTGGTGAAACACTGAAACAGTTTACCCAGAGAGGTGGTAGTTGTCCCATCCCTGGAAATATTTAAGGTCAGGCTGGATGGGATTGAGCAAACAGGTGCAGTTGAAGGTGTCTCTCCTTATTGCAGGGATGTTGAACTAGATGGTTTTTAAAGGTCCCTTCCAACCCAAACCATTCTATGATTCTAGGATTTGAGCATCCCAGAGATTTTGGGAACTCGCAGAGAAATGACAGTGCAGTACTCACTTCCTGAGGGACCTCTAAAGCAGGAATAGGTCCCAACACAGAGACAGACACAGCTGGCACTGCAGCCTGAGCTCCTGACAAGGACAGCTGAATCAGCACAAAATTAACTGAGGGAGAGAAAGTGAGGGAGAGGAAAAACAGAACAGAGATGAATGAGAAGAGCAGGAAAGAAGAAATGCCTGCCACAGGTCCTCACAGCACCTCCTCTGAAGGGCTCTGTAGGCTCTCGCCCACCCACCCTCAAGTGTGTACTCACAATGAAAAGTAATATATTGTACAAAAACGTGACTTAGTTTCCTTCTTCCCTGTCACTAACTCTTGGCCCGGTGCCTTCCTCACCACCAGCTTTTGTGCACAAAGCGTGACTGACACCTGCTGAAACAGAGCTGGGCTTTTCTTTAGAGCACATCCCTCTGGCTGGCTGCAGGGCTGCTGGCACACGGAGGGGGTGAAGCTGCCAATTGCCCAAGAGATCAAAATTTCAGCACAGAGCAGAATTAGTAGGAAGGTGGGTTGGGATGGAGGCAGGAGGAAGCAAAGCCATATGGGCGTGAAATGCCGGAGGCGGTGAATGGCGGTGAGGATGAGTGAAGAGGGCTTTTGTTATTAAGCACAACTAAAAGAGAGGGGGTCACCTGTCCCTGAATTTCAGAGCCCAGAATAAGGAGCCCATCCGTTTGCACCTGTAACCCATCCATGCTTCTCTGGGCCACTGGTGGATGTGCATGTCCATGTCCATGGTGTCACATTCCAAACTTGAAAATAACTGGTGCTCCGGGGGTCAGCTGAGGGAGCGGCCAACCGGAGAGAAACGCTGTAGGCGAGGCGCACGAGGCTGTCGAGCACAGAGGAGCTGGGGATTGATGACAACTACACAGGCATGAGGTGGACGGAAAGTCCACCAGGAGCAAGGTCAGGAAGGGAAAGGAAGGGAAGGACACTCACATGCAAGATTCCAGCACAGTGGTTTTGGGGGCTGATAACAAAGCTGCTCTAGGAGGCTGGGATGCTACTGGACCAGTGCACAGGAAGGACAGGATGGTGATGGTGATGATGGTGACAATAATGCCAGCCTCCAAGCCTCTGTAGGGCCTCTGGGGTGCGAGGCAGGAGCTGGTAGGTGATGGCAGCAGCAGGCAGGCTGCGGTACAAGCAGCGTACAGACATGGCAGCAGGTTTGGCCACAGATTAACTGCCTGCTCACCTTCATGGCAGTGCAATGTGCCATTTCTACCCAGCCCTTCTCTTCTGGGAGGTTCCCAGAAGAGGAACCTTCTTCTGTGCCTCAGCCTGGCACTCGTCCCTACCTATGCAGGAGGGGGTGTCACCACTGATTTTTTGATGGTGGCATTAGAAATCAGTCTCAAGAAAGGCTGCTTTGGTTGCCTTCCATTTCTTTTATTTTTCTGCATGTTTGAATGTTTCCAGGAAGACTTGGGTTTATTTGGTTTGAGGGGGCTTTTTGGTCTTTTTTTTTTTTT
>WEKY01051443.1:2060-29636 GCA_013390045.1 Picathartes gymnocephalus
CCAATCCCAAACGGTTTCCCTAAGTCAAGCAGGTGATAGCAATAAGAAAAAAGAAAAGAAAAAAGATAATCAAGTGACTATAGCTATGAAAAGAAAGTAAATTTTGGTTTTCTGAATATGATATAAGGAGGTATTTCTAGGCAGACCTAACAGTGAGGTTCATCACTGCCCTAATTATCTTTTCACCTGTCAGCTTCTGCTGGCTCTGACTATCAATACTGTGAGGTAATCAATGCAGTTTATGTTTGCCCTTCTGTGCCATAATAGTGTGTGATAAACCACAATGAGTGTATAAATTTAAATAGTTGGAGTACTAACCCAGCAAAAAAAAAGAAAATAAGTGTCTGATGGGTTTGGTTTGTTTAATTGTGTGTTGGCACACACTCAGAAGGTATTTGGGATCATAAAATGTTAAATTCCCTGTTGAGCTTCACTGGTGGCATTCTTGCAGATTACTTAGCAACTCTTAGAAGAAAGTTCAGGAAAAAAAACAGTATTTTTTTCAGGCCAAATCCTTAAGTCTATATAGCTCCTTTAGGATATATGGGGTTTTCTATCAGGCAATGCCTGGTGGCTCCTCCTGGATTATTCAGATGTGGCTGCTTTGCAGACTCCTTTCTGTCCAAGTGGGTTTTTTTCCTGACCTCCGTTGTCTCTCTCCCAATAGTTTCAGCAAAGTGAGTAAGTCTGTGGGCTGCCTGTCACTGCTTCACAAGCACCCTGTGCTTATAAATGTCAATCCCAGCCCTGTTTCGTTGTGCACCTTGCTTTAAAGCCACTGCTTTTGTCCTAGGACAAATAACACTGTCAGTGATGCCTTTTAAAAAGTTGTCATCCATACTCCTTTTTGCTTCCTCCTTCCACCTTTTAGTGAATGTATCCTAATTGTGCCATGTTGATTACATGCACAGAGAAAAATTCTGCTAGAAATCAAATTCATCTTTAAAATTCTGCACTCCTGACAGTGAGTGTAGGTTGATTAGTGACAAGACAAAGTGGCTTTCCCCTCAGTTCTTTACCCAACTAAATCCATGGATCCTGGGTTAATATCTGTCCCTGACAATGCAGAGATGGGATCCTGGCTCCACACAAGTAAGGGTGTGACAGACAAAGTGAATTTTGCATGTTCATTAATTTTTCCATTTAGTGCATGGGATTTTTCACTCGGTATTTATGATGGTTATATTTAGATTATCAAACAAAGTCAATTCACAGCTGGTTTATAACACACTGACCTCTTTATGCTCTTAGTCTGTCACAAATCCACGGAGTTATTAGCAGAAAATCAAAGCCTGAGTTGACATTGAAGGAACCGACGTTGCTCCATCCTGTCTTTCAGACACCTCAGGCAACCTGATTTATATATTTATGTACTTATCTATTTTTTTTTTAATTTATTTAGTTAGTTAGTTCCTTTAGATTTTCTGTCAGATCATCCTATCCATGAAAGAAAGGAACTTCTTATTGCCCTAAAAATGGACTGACTCTTGTCATGGAGCTCTGAGGGGGAAGAGGGAACTACGTATGGAGAAATTAAGATCCCAGTTCCGTCAGAAGCCTCTGGAATGTGAGCTGGAAAGGATTTGTTCAGACCACCTGCAGTGTTAAACAATGAAGTATATGTGGCTGATTTAATTAGCTATTGATGTGTATCACGTAACAACAACATCACACATATGTCCTGCTTTTACTGCAAAAATAAGTGCAAAATAAGAAGTTTTTTAAAAATTTGCCTTCTGGAAGGCAATGATTTGTTATAAACATGAACAAAGCTTATAAATCATATAAAATGCATGCTTTTGGGATCAGATTTATACAATTTTCAGTGTTGATCTGGCACAGCTCTTACAGAAAACTTTCCACTTAAACTGGGGTTCAGCTTTGGCAG
This sequence comes from Picathartes gymnocephalus, assembly GCA_013390045.1. Lineage (NCBI taxonomy): Eukaryota > Metazoa > Chordata > Aves > Passeriformes > Picathartidae > Picathartes > Picathartes gymnocephalus. The sequence goes on from WEKY01051443.1 coordinate 3,949, forward strand.
GAAGATGTGAGAAAGCATAATATTTGCAGCTTCTGCGAGCTTGGAAGACATAATGAATAGAAAACTGTAATTCTCCTATTTGGAATCTTTGAGAGTCCTTTCAGGATGCGTCATGGTTTATCTCAGTTAAAACCCATAAATGATCTAATAGAATGTTTTGGCTTTTTCTGCAAATAACAAAAAAAAGACAGCTCATGCCTTGATCCTTTCTTTCTGAGACAAAGTAGCCCTTTTGGATTTGTTGTGAATTTCCGTGGATTACAGGGAATTTTCAGGTTAAATATTAACTTCATGAGAGGAGTTTGAATTACTCACGCTGTGCTATTCCTGGCACAACATGTTTCCCATGCAGCCATGGTCAAATAATGAGATAATCAAAGGTGTTTTGCTTGTACTGAAATTCAGCTTTAGGCTCACATCATTACTTCACTAAGCTGTGATAATCCGAATTCTGGGTTTCATTTGTGCCCCTGTTTGGGGATCTTGAGTAAGCCAACCACAGGATATTTTCTCTTTTTGCGAAGGTGAGCCCTTTGAGGCATCATGTGGCCCCAAATTTAAAAGGAATCCCAGTGTCAGCCTGAAAGCCAGGCAAGGTGTTCAGTGACAGATGACAGGCCAGTGTTTGAGAGGAGGCTGAGGAGCAGCTCCAATCTTTCCACTGAAAGGGAAGATGGGGGGGGGGGGGGGGGCAAAAAAACTGAATTCAAGTAAAAACTGGATTGATTTCTCTGGGGGTTGAACTGTCCGTATTCTGTGTGGGATTTTTCTGATGGGGCAGGAGAGATTTCCCTCCTGTAAGGGCAGTGCAGAGCTAACAAGAAGAGCAGCAGAGTTTTTAAAAAGGCTGAACGCCAGGTGATCATCAGGTGTGCATTCGACAGGTGCCAGTGAAGCAGCTGGCACACAGCTGGAATTCCACGGTGCAGTGTGTGCTGTGGAGGGCTGGGACGTGATTCACTGCTAACTCCCATTTTATGGGGCATATTCAGACTGTTTCTTCGATGCCAGTAAAAAGTTGGTGGTGTAAACAGAAAAGAAGATCTCAACCTGTTAGTCCAAGTAATTAAAGAGACAGTGGAAACTGGTGTTGGGACTCGAGGGATGAAATTAATTATTCACATTAGCAGAGCCTCAGAGCAGGAATGATTGCTGCTCTTCTAAGTGGATGTGATGGAGACAACAGGGATAAATTGTTAACTGCCTGTGTGGGCTGCAGAACGATGTGGTTTGTGTAGTGATTGTCATAGAGATGCAAGGCTGAGCTGGAGAAGGAGAGAGCAGCAGCAGAGATGAAGCAGAACATTAAATATTTTCTTGCTATTGAGCAACATTCAACTGTTCGTTGTTGCTGGAGCTGCAAACAAACAAGTTTATAGTTGTACTCTGCTTTTGCATCAGGTTTTAGGGAACAGAATTGTGAGAAGGTCTTAACGGTGCTGCACAAAGTTGTTAGGAACACGAAATTGTCACAGAGGTGGGGTTTTCTCCACCTCCTTGGCGTGTAAGCTATCAGGCCTTAAGTGCACTTCTTAAAACATTAACAGCAGCAGACAAAAATAAAAACCTCTTTGGTTTTTCTTGGGGTCTTGATATATTTATAAAAAATTGAATCCCATTGTTTTACTCTGGGTGCTTAACTTGAATGGGCCTAAAGCATATCTGGAGCCTGTAAGCAGGAGGTGCAGTCTAATGAGTTGGATCCCAGTCATTAACTGGGATTAATAAACTGGGATAAACGAGTCCCAACTCGTTTCTAATTGAGCCACTGATGATGGCTCATCCTTGGGGGGCTCCTCTGCCTTGGTCCAGGCCAAAGTCCTGCAGCAGAGGATAATCCCTGGATATGCCAGTCAGGGCAGCAGCTGGAGTATTGTGCTGGAAAAAAAGTAGACTGCAAGAGGAATTTTAATCAATAAATAGGGGGGGGGTGAGGTATATTTTTCAAGGAATACTTTTAGCAAAGAATTTTTATTTTTATTGCTAGGAATTGGGAAGCTGTGTGTTCTCTCTTCTTTAGAAAAGCTCTGGCTGGGGTGCATAGTGGAGCTTTTCCTCTCTCCCGTATCTAATTCCCAGCTTCATTTTTACAGGGCTTTTTTAATGGCTTGTATCTCTGTGATTTTACTGAAGCAAAAGAAAAATTATTTTACTTCAAATCCCAGAATCATAGAATATACTGAATTGGAAGGGACCCATCAGGATCATGGAGTGCAGCTGAAATGCATGTTGTACTGAGGAATTCACCTTTTCTGAGGTGAAAAATAACTCTAAAAAATACCACATGTTTGCCATGAGAGAATGATTGCTATCTCTCCCTTTCTTAAATTATATTTTAAGTGCTCTTCAGACAGTTTGGTGATTTCAGGAGTAATAAGGATAATGAAATTAATGGGAACCTCTCCATGATTACAGCAGAGGAGTTGAAGTGCTTGCTGACGTTCTGTGGCGTTTTTATCTCTGATTTTCAGGAAGTCCCAATGATTTCCTCCTGAATGAGGGCAAACTCTGCAGATCAGGAGCTTTGGGAACCAGGGGGAAATGTTCAACCTGCTAGTGCTGTTGCCTGAGAGCTGGAGCTCATTGCTTGGCAGGAAATGAGACCAGGATATTTTTTCATTTGTTCCAGACATCAGATGGTTTTTCAAGCATTTGACATATTCTGGGGGATTAAAGAACCTTCAGTTATCAGACACAGTCATGTCAACATGAAATGAAATACTCTGAATTCTCTTTTACAGATTACCATGATACCAGCAACAGGAATATCAATTGCTTTTTGTATAGAGGGAATCTGGGGAGGAAAATAGGACCCCAAGTATTTTGTCATATTACCATGGTTCTTGCCAGCTCCAATGGGCAAGAGGACTCCAGAAAAAAATGTGCTTATATTATTTTATGTTTTCTTCCAACACAGATTAAGATGTATTGAAGTCTTCATAGGTATAGATAAGAATAGGAATGATGAAAGCTCCATATATCTAGAGTAAATATATCCATATTTACTGCTGGAAACTGGTTTTGTGCATCAGACCTTTTGTAATTAGACTGATCTCTGTTTCAGTTAATCTGCCAGGCTCTAGGGACTGGATAAAATAGTGCTATATGCAGCAGCTTTGGGAAAAGAAAAATACAGTGATCTGCAGCACTTTGCGTGGAATACTAAATTTAGACATTTGGGAGAGCTGACCTCAAAGGAGAAAGTCCCCTTTAGATCCTGTGGATTTATATGTAAGCAAATTTTAAGTATAGACTCTCCTGGAACTATCCTGCTAAGATGATGAATAGAGGGATCATTAAATTTAGGAGGGAAAGTCACAGTCCTTAAAATAGATTGCCCATCTCAAAAACTGAAAGGGCTTTGGTCATTCTGCCTGGATTTGCCTTTTTAGAGAGGTTCTTGTTTGAATCAACTAAGGGAAAAGACGTGCATGGGCGATGGAGAGATTGCCAGCATAGGCTGTTCTAACCCATTTCCCAAATTTACCTGTAGTGATGCCAACAGGAATTTATGGCACACTATTCTATATCCCAGCTGTTTCTCTATAGATGTGGATTTTATAAGTTAGTACTGAGTTCCTGCCAAAATATCACTAAATCACTGCTTTGCAGCTCACTAGTATTTTACCTTGACCTTAATCTTGGCAAAAATCTAATTTATTCCATTTAATAAATGAATGCAGTTTGAAATGTGTTCATTACACCAGGGTTCAAGAAACCAGTGCTGTGTGTCCCTCTGCTTCACATGGACTTCAAACTTTTTTTGCTTTGATTCTAAAGATCAATGTCTTGTAACCAACAGTATTAATTTAATAATATTCAGGGAAAAAAAAATCAATGTCATTAATGAAAGATGTTATTGCTGCTTGCATCCCCTCCATTTCAGTGTCTCTTTTTTACCCCCATGTTCTCTGCTGGTGTTTACTCTTTGCTTTATTACCTTCTCTAAAATAATTCACATTCTGCAGTTACAGAATAATATTCAGTTTCGCCTTTGTCATTTGGATTGAATCCTCACTTGGCAAGATGCAATCGGCTTCCCACTGCAAATTGAATGTGTCTTTTGTCCTTTTCTTCAAGTAATTCTGTGTGCCATCAATAGTTTTGTCCTGATAACTCTGTTCTTCCTTTCATGTCCAACCAACACCTTTGTTTTTCACCTCCCAATATTGAGAAATCTTTTCTCCTCGGTCTTGACTTTTCTTTGTCTTTGACTCGTATCCAGAATGAACAGTTCTAGCTTTACATTATTTTCAGAGGTTAATCTGCCTCTTTGTCTTCCACCTCTGTGATAAATTCCTGTGGCCAGATCTCTGGTGACCCTTGGGCAGCTCTGCTGCTCAGGGCCTGCTGAACACAGCTGAATTCCTGGGTCAGTTGAGAGGTTTCCTACCTCTGTCTCTGCATTTCTGCTTTGTTCTCTGAGCAACCTTCAGCTTTTATCAGGTTCTCTGAGTATTTTTCACTCGTGACCATCTGTATTTTTGCATTCTGTCTCTTATGCTGCCCTTTCCCTTGTGCTGAGTGACCTCTGTTTTCTCTCTCAGATCTGCTGCTTCCAGCATTTGTGTGTTGGCTGCGTCAGCTCCTTCCTTGGACCTGTCTTATTTCAGAAGCAGTTTTTGGGTGCAAAATTGAGTTTTTTCCTTGCCAGTGCATTGAAAAATGGCCTGGGGAGGTTCTTCTGGAGAAGCCAACACACCTAAAATTACTGAACTCCACATTTTGAGGAAAACAGAGAGAATACCTTGTGCTAGGCTAACGTTTGGACAATTTTTTCCAGCCTAAATGGTTCCACGATTCTCCAAGTCTTTTGGATAATGTCAAATTTTTAAAGTCTGTGTTACCAAAGAAGCTTTCTGGCTTTTGTAAGGGGTAATTTCAAACCCATGCCTGGAACCCAACCAATTCCATGATTCAGCTACTGATGCATTTGGAAGGAAGCTTGGGTGTGTTTGTCCTTGTGGTCACTGGTTGTGGTTTCCCAGGAGATAGTGGGGAATTGTTGTGGTTTGGGGCATCAGCTGCTGGATTTTCCAGGTCTTCCTGGAAAATGCCAAATGGTGAGGAGTTCCAGTGTCTGACCCAGATCCTGACCATTACTGAAGGAAGCTGCAGCATGTTGTGACAAAGATGTGCATTTCCATTTTTCTGTGGTTTTGCTGCTTGGTCTGTTTGCTCTAATTAACAGCATTCTGCAGGGGATTATTTTGCTGATAGCAGTAGCTAATAACTGGTTGCTTAAAGCTTCAGTCATGCAGTTAGCATTTGTTTTCAGAACTAGTTTTAACTTTTTCCTGACTGCTAACAGAGAAAAGAATAATTAATGACTATGGTCACCATCCTCTTGGAATGCTAATATATATTATAAATATAGGTGGGAACTAGTTGAGTTTTAAGGTCCCTTCCAACCCAACCAATTCCATGATTCTGTGATGCAGACATGTGACTTCCGTAGCTTTATGTCATATAAAAATTGGTGAATTTTGGGGTTTCTTTTTTTAATAGGGATATAGGTACGCAGATATCAAAGAAGTGTTGAGCAAGCCCAGCTTGTTCTCTGTTTCTGAATTAAAAGGGATCATCAAAATACACCAGCTGGATTCTTTGCTCTGCTGAAATAAAACCAGTCTGCAAAATTCCATGCTGAAAGTGAACCCAGGGCTATGGGAGTGGCCACATAATGGCCACACTGGTTTGGCTACTGACACACAAAAATGCTGCTTTATTCAATGTTTTTCCACACACCTGCATCAGCATGAAGATAAATAAATCATTGTCTGACTAAGTTTTTGCTGTTTGATTATTTTTAGCTCCTACTGCCTCTTTCTTACCGTCACTCATTAATTTTAGATTAGTTAAAGAAAGAGGATTAACAAACTTCAGCTCCCAAGAGAATGATCAGCTTCTAATGACCACCTAACATGCTGATAACTATGTGAGTTTTCTTACTTAAAAATTGACAATAATTCAGGTCTGTATGCTGAATATATTGTGTATTCAGTAAGCTGAAAATTCACTTTTTGGTGCTTGCACAGGAGGGCTCCCTTCGTGCAAATCCTGCTGTCATTTGCATTTCTGTCAATTTATTCAGCAGAATATCTCTGACTTTATTTATTAACATGGGAAAGTTCCAAATTTTTGTTCCTTCCCTAGCAGAGTTTAGTAAATGCATCATTACTGTGTCACTGCAGGCCAAGTAAATCTAGCTAGACTATATTATGTTGTTGCTTTTATTTTTAAGAATTCATTAGCTGAAAAAAAAAACCCAACAAAACCCTTTTGATTACAATTTCATTATAATTTTTATTTTCAAGGTAGTAATAATTTCAAACAAGCTAATAAATTATTTACTTAGCAGACTGCAAGAAACTATGGGATAAATTAATTCTCTGACTTGATTCTCTGAATGAATTTGTCTCTAAAAATATTCTCCTGATGTTTTTTCTGACCCTGCTCCTTCCGTGATGTACATAATCCCAGTAATCAACTGCCTGGTTTGAATACTGAACTGAAGTGGGTGTCAGATATTTAAAAACAGTTCTAAGCAAATGCACATGCCTGTAATTGGCCATTTAGGTAGGTCAGGGTTCTTCCCATCAAAAAAGTTCTCACCTGGACATTTGCTGGATTCCCATGAAGGTCTGGACTCGCTCGTGCCTTTTGGAAAATCAAACTTCTTGTGGTCCAAGGCACATTTTGCATAATCCTGGTCTCAAAAGTTTCCTGCTTGGTAAATGTAGGATTATCTACAAAGAGGATTAAGTCATTTTCTGGAAGAAGACGAAACAAAGCTGGAAATTATTTCAGTTTCTTCCTAAATCAGTACCACAGGGACCTCCGTCTTCTCTTAATCTGTTGTAAACGACACCTTCACTTTCCTGTGGTGGATGTGACATGCTTTGCTGGAGCTGTTGGTATTAATTTCTTATTAAAGTGGGGTTTAACAGATCAAACTTGCTGTATTGGGAAACAAAGACTGGTCTGTAATAATATTCAATAAATGGGGTACAAATAAATGTTATTTTATAATCTGCAGGCTTGCTTCGACACACTTCAACAGTGTTTTCTTATTCATATTTCCTCCTAATGTGATAGAACTCCAAATCAGATCTCTGACACTTCTAGAAAATCTGTATTTCTATCCAGTTTTTTGTATTCCTGCACAGACACTAACTGGATTAACAGACTTCAATATTTTAATGTGCTTTGTCCCTCGAAACTTTTCCTTGCTCCTGTAGATAGAGGTTGCTGTACTTTTGCCCTCCTGATCCCTTTTGTGTACTGGGAAATAACTTGAGTTTTATGCCCACAATTTATAGATGAAGTATATCTGTATATATATATATCTATAGATATATATATATATATATATATGATATATCTTATATCTTATATCTTATCTGTATATCCTAAGGGCTGGATTTTGAAAAAATACACAAATTCTTGAAGTTCAGCATCAATAATAATTTTGATATCCCCTCTAGCCTCTCCCGCCTCAAAGTCTGGGGAACTGAAAGAGAAATAACTTTAAAGAATTTTCAACATTTTGCAGAAAATTTCTAGGGTTTTTTTGGTTTTTTTTCAAAAATGGGGGCCAGATTTAGAAGAAAAGTTACATCACAAGGGTCTAAAAATGCCATAGGCAGAGGGAGTATAGGGATGACGTTATGGAAGTTATTCATGAAGTTGTCTCTCTGCTCCAGATGAAAGGAGCACATCACTTGCACTATTAGGGCAGGCAGGACCACCACTTAAAGCCAGGTCAGAAGTAGCTGAAGGTTTTGATCAGATGATTCCATGGGATGCAGGAGAAGCAGGATAAGCAGGAAAAGGCTGATAAATTCTTCTGGATGCACAGCGGGCTCACATCAGTGAGGTCCAGCCTGGCCTTGGGCACTTCCAGGGATCCAGGGGCAGCCTCAGCTTCTCTGGGCACCCTGTGCCAGGGCCTCCCCACCCTCACAGGGAAGGAATTCTTCCCAATATTCCATCTAAACCTACCCAATGTCAGCTTGAAGCCATTCCCCCTTGTCCTGGCTTCTTGAGATGTTCTTCTGGAATGGATGTTCTCTCACGTTTTTCACCTTTCAGAGCCACAGACTTCATAAAATTTCAAATAAATACTTCAGAGGATAGGTATTTTTATTATTTTTTCATAAATGGTATGCATTCTGTTAGTTTTTTAACTCCAAAGGCTTCTAATATGGATAATAATTGTCCAGATGCTGCAGAGATAGATGTTAAAAATGGATTATAGATCATCTGTGCCTTCCTCAAAGGCCAATGTAAAATGTCAGAGCCTTTTATCACTGGGTCAGTGATAAGGCAAAAAAATACTAAGGAAATTTAGGAAATGTTTTAATGGAAGCTGTCTTCTTTGGTTTATCAGTTAAAGGGACTGTGGAGAAAAAGGTGTATCTGAGGAAATACATATTAAAAAAATCGTTCCTAAGGAAAGAAGATATTTCAATTTCTACCACTTGTTTATTGTTCTCAGAGGGGTATAAGACTTTGCTGTTCCTTTCCATGTTTTTCATTTGACTTCCATCTGTTCTTCCAGAGAAGAGCTGGAAAAGAGGTCAAACAGCACCAGCGAAATTTTAGATGACAATAGAAAGAGGCAGAAATCTGCATTACAGATTTTGCTCTCTTTTTCTGCCATCTACCACTGAAATCTTTACTTACATCCCAACAAATTTGTGGGTTTTTTTTTCCTGAAGTGCAGCCCTCAATCAGATTGTGTGAGGAAGACTAGAGTCTTCTCCGTGGGGGTGTACATCAGGGGAAGCTCTTGGCTTGATGGCTTATTCCTCCTGGACTTTTCAGCTCCTACTTCTCTCCTCTCTTGGATAACTATCTCATCGTGATGTTCCCAAGCTCCACCTTCAGCTGCAGTAGGATTTGAGCAGAGCTCCTGAGGGAAGTGTTTCCAGGAGCCCATTCATCTCTCCTTAGATGTTCTAAGCAGAATTTACCTGACCCTACACCCAGGGAGGGAGTGAATGAATATTATTCATCACAGCCTCGTGTCACGGCACTAGGAAAGCGCCCGGCACGGCAAAGCAGACAGTGGTGCCTCAAAAGAATAAAGCAAAGAAGGAGAACTGGAGAGGTCCTGGTGGACTCTTCTGGCTGTTGGGGTGTTATGAAATTTTTCCCTCCCAAAATGGCCATGGATTTGCTCCTTGAAAGGTTGAGGATCACTGTGGCTCGTGTTATGACTAATGCAGTCTGCAGCTGTGAACAAAGCCAAGCCTCCAAAGTTGGGCCTGGTGTCAGGAGAGTGAAGCTGTGTTTAAAATGTCATTTGTGTACAGATGATTATTTCAATGGCATGAGACGCTCCTGGAGTGCTGGATCCAAAGGAAGGAATTCAGAGCTGCTGCTGCTCCCAAATGCTCACCACCATCCCTGCACACATCTTAAATTAACTCCCTTTCCCCCAGTTTTGGTTTTGCCTCTTACTTCTCCCTCCCTATTGTACAAAGGTCTGAGCTGTCCAGCCCCTCAGAAATCTGGGTTTGAGGAATTAATGAACCCTTTAAGCATCCATCTGGGCTACTGTGTGTGAAACATACGGTGTGCTGGGAGAGCCATTTGGGAAGGCAGGGCCAGGAAGACAATCCCCCCTCCTTTCTGCCACGCAGGTGCCTCCCTGCCAGCAGACCTGGGAGTGCTCCCCTGGAATGATGCCATTTGATCCAGGTTTATAGCGTGAAAAAGTTTCTAATAATCTATTAATTTACTGCACTGACTTCGTTCATTAACTTAGGAGAATAAAGTTTTATATAAATATATGAAATCTTGGAATACTTTCTGTATATTGGGGGGAGGGTGAGCATGGTTTAAGCACTACAGAGAAACTGCTTCTGCTGCCAGGACTATTCACTTTCTAAACTCAATGCCTCTCTTTGCCAGAAATAATTCAGAAGTGCCCAAGAAACAAGATGAAGTTCCTTTGGTGTCTGATAAAACACAAATGACATATGTTCCTAATGCCAGAGGACTGTGAGAGCCACGGAAGAATCTGTTGTTGTTTGGCCTTTCCAAGTTTGGCTACATAATTAAAAGAACTTCACATAGGAAATGAGAAGCTAAATGGGGTTTTTAAGTCTTGGAGAAGCCACTGACAATGTTTTTCTAATAGGAGCCAGTCTTGGTTGTCAGTTTTGAAGGACAATATTCAGTGACCTGACAGTTTGAGGCTTGTAAATGAAAGATCAGTTGTGTTGAACCTGCAGGGCATTCTCTTGTTTTTCTAAAAATTGCTCTCCCCCCTTGAACAATTATAAAATATGTTTTAAAAAAAAAATCATTCTGACCATCTTGAAATAAAACAGCCCTGCTGCAGAAGTGCCTTCTAACTGGGATAAGTCTTCTCTGTACAGAGGGCGGATCCAGCCCAGGAAAAGTGATTCTTGTCCATAATGTCTTGCAGGAGAACCACCAATATATCAAGCTCATTGTTTAGCTGCTGTTTTAACTGCTCAGATGAAGGAACAGGAGGTGATTGTTGTTATGGAGAGGTTGGAGGGCTTGACAGCACCTGAAAACAGTTTAATTCCAGGGAAACATAAATCCAGTGCAGTTGTCTGAGGCACATTCAAGCAGGAAGAGCCTGTCTGTTGGGATAAGTGGGAAGAATTCCTCATGGTCCAGTTGTAACTCAGGCAAGTTTTCCTTTCCCTGGCTTTGTAGACCTTTGCTGTGCTGTGGAAGGGTTTTTTCCTTGGCTGGTGTTCCCTGGGTAGTCTTCTGAACCCAACAACTATCTCATATTTGAATTTTCTGTGTAAAAATACTGGAGATGGTTAAACTCCTTCCTACCCAATGACACCTGAAAGACACGTAACAGTTTAATAGTTTCCTCAAAGTGTCAAAATATAATTCATGTATATATTATGGGATGCATATGTTGAAAATATTTTCTCTTTGTACAGAATAGTTCACAGGCATGATTTATGTTTTAGGAATAGGAAGCATTCCTGTTTTCTAGTCAGAAATGGAGCTTCCATTTGGTATCAGTGCCATGCAGGGTTCATGCACGTACCAGTGCTTCAGGGAGAGAAAAAACCCCAAAAGCTCCTGGGCTGAGATAAAGACAGGGAGAGATCACTCACCAGCTACTGTCACTGGCAAAACAGACAAGATCTGGAGAAAAATTAATGTAATTTATATCAGCTCAAGTCAGGGTAACGAGAAATATAAAACAGATCTTAAAACACCTTCCCCTCCACCCCTCCCTTCTTACCAGGCTCAGCCTCCCTCCTGATTTTCCCCCCAGTGGCACACTGGGATTGGGGACTGCGGTCAGTCCATCACATGTGGGCATTGCTGCTCCTTCCTCCTCAGTGGCTCCTCATCCTCACACACATTCCCTGCTCCAGAGAGGGGAAGAGAGTCCTCCATGAACTTCTCCAGCATCAGCCCTTCCCACGGGCTGCAGTTCTCCCCAGGCTGCCCCAGCGTGGCTCCTTTCCATGGGGTGGATCCTTCAGGCACAGATTCCTCCAGCACGGATCTCCTGCAGGATCACAGGAGCCTGCTCCAGGCCCGGGGGTCACAGCCTCCCTTGGGCATCCCCCTGCTCCAGCCTGGGCTCCTCCACGGGCTGCAGGAGGATCTCTGCTTCTCTGTGGACCCCCATGGGCTGTGGGGGCACAGCTGCCTCTGGCAGCTGGAGCACCTCCTGCCTCTCCTCCTTCCCTGACCTGGGGGCCTGCAGAGCTTTTTCTCTCCCATTTTCTCGCTCGAGATGCTCCCACCGTTGCTGGAGGGCTTGGCCATGGCCAGCATCAAGTCTGTCCTGGCATTGGCTCCATCAGACCCGGCAGAACCTTCCAGCAGCTTCCCAGCAGCCACCCCCACAGCCCTCCCTGCTGCCAAACTGTGCCACACAAAGCCAGAGTCTGCTGGGAATTGCCTGTTTTGATACCATCAGATCAGGAAGGTGCAAGCAGCAGAGGATGAATTCCTCCCTGAGCATGCTCTGCTCCATACTACTGCTTTAGTAATAGAGTAGTTTCAAGTGGGGACAACTAAAGATGTAGCAGCTATTATTAGCAAGGCTGCCTCCAAGAAGGTGTTTATTTTAGTCTTGCATGACTCATCCTTATTCTTACATAAAAGACAAGACAAAGTGCAGTTCACTGACTTTGGTCACTAATCAAAATGCTGGCAAACCCTCAAAGTGCCTGACTTCCCTGCGTCTGTCTTTTTAATCTGTGTCTTGCTGCATGACAAAGGGAAGGAAATAAGTAACCAGAGTTTATTCTTTCTCTGACTAAGTATTATCTAGGAAACTTTTAACTAATCCAGCTTTTACAGTGAAAGTTCTGCACCTGTATCATTCCCAGTGAGGGTCTTTTTGTTGCTTGGTGCTTCTTGCTGGCTGTCATGGCGCGGGATGAAATCATTGCTTTCGGCCACATTACATCTCCTGCAATCTTCCAGATGGGCTGCAGCTATGTCAAACAAAATTCTTCATCTCTTCTTGATAAATTATGTGATAAGCCCGGGGTGAGGCCAAAAAAAAAAAAAGAAAAAAAAAAAAAAAAAAAAAAGGAAAAAAAAATCCAGTTATGCAAAGTTAAGTGAGGGCATCTTCATTAACCCAAGGTGGGGGGATGCTGGAAGTGAGAGGCTGCCCATGAGCTTTGTAAAGAGGTGGTCCTCATTTTCAAAGGCATGAAGAGGAAAACATAAAAGCAGCACATGCTCCAAGGCAAAATGAATGTCACTTTTCCAGGGAAAGCAAAAACAGGAGCAAAGAAAACAACTGAGGTCCCAGTTGGTAATTAGGATCTCCCAATGGAAATATTTAAAAGGACTTTGCTAATGTTTTGGTTGGAGCCGTGATGAATTCAGTACTCCAGACTTTAATAAAAAATTAAAAATCATACTGCATTTCCTGCTTAGAAGGCAAAGCAAGAAGTAAAAACATAAAATATATTGATTGGACCACACTGGTTTGAAAACTGAAAGATCACTTCGTCTTTTCCAGGTGGAGGAAACTAACCTTGATTTCTTATCACAGTCTGCAACTCATCCTTCCTTTCTATTCTTGACTTTTAAAATTTATCCATTTTGCTCTCTCGTTTGGGCATGTGCCTTCCTGGCTGAAGAAAACAGGCTCTGTCCTAGTTCTGAGTTATGCTTTGTTAGTGGCCTAACTCCTCAGTGTGACAAGAAACTTCTTCTGTGGTTAAAGGACAAATTTGATCCTAATTCTAGCTCCATCCCTGTTTCCCTGGTTATTTAGTTGATCTTCCTGAATTTGGTGGGAAAGATTTTGTATTTGTCATATTCCTGCCTGGTAAGGGTGATCTAGAATTTGTAAAGTGTCTCAGTGCAGAAAAGCTGAGCCACCCTCAGTGGGAATAGACTTTAATGGCACCAAATTAAGACTCTAATGAAATACTCTCACAGCTCAGGATTCAGGCAGACAGGAATATATTTCCCATGCATAGCAGGAGTCGCGTTATCAAAATAAAATAAAGGTTTAGGTGATTGATTTGTAGCTAAGAACATCACAACTGTGCTGTCAGGAAGGAAAACTTCAAGTTATAATCACAAAAGGTACTGTTAGGCCTCCTTTGGGTTCTGAAAGAGAAGTTTCAATTGCTAAGCAACTAACCCCAAGATCCTGCTTATTCTGAGGCTATTACCAGTTTAATCTTGGTGCAGATAGGTAATGATACAGTTCTAAGATACAATCTTGGCCTGGTTTCTAAAGTTCCAATAAATTTGCTTTGTTTTATGTGCAACAGGAACATTTATTTGCCTCTATCCTAAGGTTTGGGCTTATGGGAAGGAACCCAACCTACTGAAGGATGTCCATGCCCATGGCAGGGCTCTTGGACACTAAAGGTCTCTTCCAACCCAAACCGTTCTATGATGCTGGGATTTTATGATAAAATTACTTACTTTTGAGCAATGATGGAAATATATTAGTTGGTAACTTGAGAATCTGATGCTTTAAGGAGGCTGCATCCTGTTTTCTAGGTCTTTGATCTCTAACCAAAGTGACAAAATATCTGTTTTTAGAGTTCTTCCATCCACACAACTTCCTACACATACCTATGCCATAGATGAAGGAAAACTTTCCAGAGGGTTGCTGCTACTGTCTTGCAGATCCCCCATTTCTGAGTACTACTCTGTGAAACCCTCTCTTCTTTTCTCTTTGAAAATAACGCTGGACTGAAATGCCCACAGTAACCACAGAGGTCAGGAATTCCCAAACAAACAGCCTCCAGGCCCACAGGAATAGCACAGAAAATCAGGAAACCCAAATTATTTACCCTAAATTTGACATACAAACCCCAGCTAATTTTACAAGTTAGATTTTCCAGTTTTGGATGCAGCCAATTTCTGAATTAAATAATGAGATTCAGTCTTTCCAGGACCATAAAATTTCCAGCTCTTTCCTTCTGAGCAAGAATGCTGAGAAAGAACTGCCATGTAAATGTAAGCAAAATGGCTTTAAAGCTTTCTGCTGAGGGAACATTTAAATTGGAGTCAAATTGTGCTTAAAAGGATGATTTTTCCAGTCCTTTGTCCTTTTGTGTTATTTTTAAGTAACCCCTGCCTGTTGGACCAACATTGGCCATTTGATGGAGTCGGTAAAGGCTCTATCAGATTAGAGCTGCTCTTCCCCACTTAGAAATTAGAAGGACTAATTAATGGCATCTTTTTGTCTGCCTGATTGATTTATTTATTTGTTTTTAAAGTGCTGCCTCGGAATCCCCCAGCTTTTTGCTGTTCCCATGCCTTTTTGCAGAGCTATTTCTAGTGCCTCCAGTGCACGCACCTACATTTTTCTCCATTCCTCTGGACAAAATTGTGCTCCCTCACTAAGGAATGTGCTCTGGGTGATAAGCACGCATTAAATATGTGTGTGAAAGGAACTGTGTATTAGCCACAATGGCTCACTTAACTATTTCAGACAGCATATATTTAGGGTGGCTAAAAATAGTTTTAATTTCAGAGACTCTCGGGAGCTTTGGTGGTGGATCAGGCATTCCTCGTGTTCCTCAGGAAGATGCTCTGAAGGCTGACAGTCATGCAGCAATCACAGTCAGTGGCAGAAGATATTCTGCCTTGGATTTGTACAATTCCAGCAGTGCTGCCTGTGCAGGATTTGGGGGACACAGTAGTAGGAGTGAGTAGCCCACACTAAGGTTACTTTTTACAACGTTTCCCAGAGCTGTAGATTTTATGTTGCCTTAGTCAGACTTCAGAATCTAAATCATGTCTTTCATGGCTATCTTCCTTGTAGTCTAAAAAAAAAACCCACCTGGAAATCAATAAAAAGCATATTAGGATGCACTGAAATTGTCCCTCTACCATTGCCAGACTTGTCAATGCCAGTAACTGGGACAAAGCTGATTTAGGTCAAGGTATTTGGAGAGAAATCAGATGTGATGCTACTGCAATTTGGGCAATTAGGCAAAGAGCTCAGAGGCTGGAATAAAAAAAGAGGATGGCACTCAAGGAGAATCAATCACTACCTTAAAGTCATCTAAAATGTATCCATTAGAGCTGTGAGTGTGCCTCCTTCTCACGGTTCTGTCTCCATGTGAGATGGGAAAGCCATGAGAGAGCAACGTGGCACTAAAGAAATTGCTCCTGCTAGCAAACGAAATTGGTAACCTCCAGCAGGGTTACCCACTACATGTTTGGCAAAATGCAAAGTTCTTTTTCCCAGGTTTATCTGCGGCATGAAAAATTCACATTAGCTGGGAAATTCAAGTATTCCATGTTCTCTGGGATGTGTGGCTGCTGGCGGTGAGCAATGTGCTGTCACACAGGTGGAGCCAGGCTCCAAAGCAAGGCAGCTGTGTCCATCCAGTCCCTGGAAATGGTCCCCAGCCCTTGCTGGTTCCCAAATCCTCTGGTGGGAGTGCCCTTGGAGGTGCTGGCCAAGGAGGATTCAGTAGCCCAGCAGTGGGTCAGCGCTCAGGAGGGGCTGGATGGGGTGGGTGACATTCCATCTGCATTGCTGTCCCTGGCCCTTCCCAGGATGGGGATTTAGGATGAAGTTTTGGCGTGTCAGGTGCTCACAGGAGTCATTCCAACAGCTTGGGTGGTTTTATCTCCTGTGCAGGGGGGTGCAGGTTGCTGAGCACCTCAGGAATTTGAGCTCCTGAGTCTCCCTGAACGCATCCATCAAGGGAAGTGTCTGAGCCACCCTGACACAGCTTCTGGCAATTCCAAATTTGTGGGAAATACTAGTTCTTTCCACAGTGCCTCCAAGTTCTAAACCTTTGCCTAAGAGCTTGGTTGACACTTAAACTCCACTCTACAACACCTAGTTACAAATTTAATTTGAATTATAAGGGATTTGCATAATATTTGGTGTTTAAATCTAAGTTTGCGTTCCTTAATTTTGGAAGCACAAAGCATTTCTGCCCTTCAGTGTAGGGCAGCACCATCTCTTTCTGCTCTTCTTAACATACTAAGTTCATTTTCTGATCTTTCCTTGCGTGCTTAAGACTTAATTCACATTCCAAAATGTTTGGCATGGAATCAAACTCAGTGGGGCTTTGCTGGTTGTTAATTTGTGGGGTTGGGTTTGTTTCTGGGTTTTTTTTAATTTGATGCAGAGAAAATAAAAGTGACAGGAGAACAAGTCTGCAAAATTGTGATCTTGGGCATATTTTCTAATGATTCTAAAATTATTGTTGGTACAAATGAGGCTGCTGCTTTCTGATTGAAAATCCTGTCAGGTTCTCCTTGCTTGGGCTTCACTCATCACTCGTGTTTCGCTCGTCTCCTTCTCCTTGGTGCCTGTGCCCAGACTTGGGGCATGTTTATCTCCACGAGGCTCTTCCGCTGAGCTGCCACAGGGTTGGCACAGGGCTGTGCAGCCCTTCGGAGTGTTCCTGAAATGTCCCTGTGTAAAAGCACCGATTCGGCCCCGGCATCGCCCATCCGACCGTGGCGCTGCGGACTCCGGGTGCTGAAAGGAGGAAGGCGGCAGCTTTGCCTTCCTTCTGGCCGCTAGAAGGCAGGGAAGGGTCTCCTAAAGTGTTTCCGGAGCTGAGTTTGGATACAGAATCGGGCTGTGGAGCAAATGTCTCCCCAGGAGAGGCTGCAGCACCTCTGGCTGCTGCGGGAGCAGCGCCGGAGGCAAAGCCTTGCTCCACGGCTTCTGCCTTCTGCCGGGAGCGCGTTCCCCCGGCACCGGCGCTCTCTCTGGAGCCAAGGTGGAGCCTCTTGGAAGGCCAGGAGCTCTGTGAGTCACCAGATCATCCCCAAACAGATTTTTATGTCCAACTGTTTACAAATCAAATCAAATTTAATGAAAGGTTTCTTGGCGATTCTTATTCGCCATGACAAAATGCTCTGAGGAATCCTCCGTTGTCCTCCTCTGGTGCTTGTTCACTCACCAAAAGAAATCATTCCTTCTTAACAGAGGAGCTTTTTTGCACTTACACTCTTGCTTGAGATGATAAAAAGGGGTTATTCTGTGTGGAGAGTAAGTAAATTAGAATGTCGCTTCTTTGAAGTGGTAACAAAAAGCCTCATTATGAATTAATGAAGTTGCTCTTATAAACAAGTTTGTTTTCTTTAAAGAGAGCTGCAAAAGTTGTCTTTGGTTGCTTTTGTTGAGTTAATGTTGTGTAACGTGGTATTTGTGGCTCGTGCCTGCTTCACATTACAATTGTGCTTGTACATTTGGATGTTCTTTTGAGGCTGTTTAAACAAAACATTTCCATGTTTGTAACGATGCTGTGCAATGACTCCATCACTGATATCTCTTTTCAGGGTTTATCTTCAATTTGGGAAGTCTGGCATAAAACACGCACAAAAGCTGCAGTATGGTTGGTGCAATCAGTAATTCTCTGAATTAAAACAGGACACTCACACATCACCAGCTGACTGATGGGTATTTCTTCATTCTGATCTAACACAGAAAACATTTTTTTAATGTGAGTTTGGTTATTCTGTATGTGCTCAGACACTCCCTAGGCCCAGACTTCAGTCCTCGTTCCCATGGCCTCCAAATTAAACTTCCAAGGGATTCCAAGTTGAAGGCAGCCTTGTTAAAACTAACAGTGCTTTAAGAAGGAATTATCTCCATCTGCTCTAAGATTAGACTTTCCTGCATAAAGAGGGATGCATGAGCAATACATTTTTTTTTTTAATATTGTTCTTAGAGCAGATGCATTTTCTGGAAAGTGACTGTATGTGGGAGGAGGAAATATAGATTATCAACACATGATGACAACACTTTCTGTCAATAGATCTGTGTAATCTCTGGGAAGGTTTTAACAGAAAATCATTGAAATATACAGAACCAGTCAGTTTATATCCCGTGTACGTACAGGGTTTAATTTTAAATTGTGTTGCCTGACTAATGGGTGCTTACCTAATGTAAATTAATATTGGGCTGTATTATTAATGCTCATAAAGAGATCTATATTTTGATACATATTTTAGAATTCTCTGCCTAATGGTCTTTAGTGTAGGTATGCACAGCTTTAAAAATAGAAGGGCTCAGCCCCGCGAGCTTCTACCTCCTGTAAATACTCATCAAGTGGTTCATTCAGAATTCAAATAAAGATCCATTGTCCTCCCAGTGCTTGCATAATAGCACTGCAACTCCCCATTTGAAAAAATAGGGTATTTTTAGGGTGGAACACGGCCTCCTGTTTTTCTCCAGCATTGGGTTGGGAATTGTTTAATTGGGGTCTGAAGCCCTTCACGCCTTTGGGGGCAGGGTGTGCAGGTGGGTGCTGCTCCCAGGGCACAGCAGGAATGGGAATGCTGTCTCAGCTCCCTCTGCTCCCCATCCCTGTCGCCACAGAGCAGCACAGGAAAAGCTGGAGCTGCCTCCAGAGACAGGCCTGGCTGGAAATGCCCTCTGCCCAAAAGGGATCCCGTTCCTCGGGCTGCCCTGCAGGAGCTGAGGAAGGCTCATGGTGGCACAGGGCTGCCAAAAGGAGGCTTGTCCAAAACTCAGCAGAACAGACCAGCTCCCAGCCCGGAGCTGGCCTGGCACTCAGATCACAGTGACAGGCTGTGATCCACAGCAAAATTATCCCTTCAATTTCTGATTATTTTTCCCCCCTCTGGAGTCAATTTATCAGAGGGACCTGACGAAGCACCAGCGACTCTGCTGAGGGAGCAGCAAACTGGGATGGGAGGGACTGGCTAGCAGAGGAGGGCAGAGGGATGAGAGGTTGGTTTTCCCACTGCTCAAATGAGCAGCTTGGGTTGCATTTCTTTGCTTTCCTCAGTTTGCTTCCACCATGGAGCAACGCCCAACAGAGGAGGATGACTGTGGGTATGCAAGGAAGCAGCTCTGGTTGCAGTGGTTAAGCAGTTTTAGATTTTCATGCATGCTTTCATCTGTGAAGGGCAGACATGCTAGAGAGGTTTCTCTACTATATGGGTGACCTCTAGTTTGCTTTTTTTGGTACTCTATTTTTGGTGCTGTCTCTGTACCATAATTTATAGGCTCTGAGAACAAATTCAATACAAGAGGCATGTTCACAAGATGAATAATGTTAAGGTACTCTCTGTTGCACTTCAAACTTCATTTTAATTTCACTGAATTTTAAACTAGTACATATTTTTTTGAGCATTGGAATGTGGGAAAAAAAATTAGTTACCGGCTTATCTTCAGTGAGTTTATTTTAAGGAAAGAAGAAGCAGAACAGATGTGCACAGTTCATTGGATTTTTTTTTCCTGAGAGAAGTTAAAACATAAGAAGATGCCACCTCTTGCACCTGGCAGACATTGGACAAATTCAACCTAAGTGCCACTTAATTGATTGCGGAACGCTGCAGTTCAATCAACTGCAATAAAGTTAATTGAACCTCTCCAATGAAATGTGAGTCAAACCGAAGGATTCAAAATAGGAACAGGTACTGATTAATGGAGGCCATTATTTTTAATAGGACAGGGTCCAAGTAATTGAGTGATGTTTAAATGTTCTGTGTAGTCTCATGAGGATGGGAGTCACTTACTTGCAACAGCTCTCAGGTTAGATATAAGTTTGCAGAATGCAAGATTTTAGATGAGAGTGCGAATTTAGCATAGCTCTGCCTTTTAAATCATGCCATGGGTAAGAGATGAAAAGCAACCTTTAACCCTGCTGATTTTTTGGGGGGTCAGCTTTGATCCCAAACTTATCCAGTGAGTTTGTACTTCCTAGAAGAAAACAAGTTGTGCATTTCCCTTGAGGGAGGTCAGTCTAAGCTGGGTGAAATACAGATAAATGTATGACCATCTTTATAGGCTGCTTTGACTGACATTAGACACCTTAAAAAAAAATTGAAAAGGTCTTTGAAGGACTGACAACTGTTATGCTCCATTCAGGTTTTCGACTTTGCCATAATATATTATTAAAATGTGTGTTTAACCAAGGCAGGTTATTACTCCCATATGATATGTTTGTACAATGCTGCGAAAGTAAGGGGAAAATAAAGGCTATTTAGGCTTTTGGTAGTTTGACACAGAAAAAAAAAAAAAAGGATTAATATCAACTGGTTACACCTAGGACAGAAATTAGAAAAAAATACCAGTTCTTCTCAGAGGTTCTGGGCCTAACAGGAATAGCAGGGAGAAGAAATCTGAGAAGTTCCAAGATGGAGCTTGGCTAAATGTTAAGAAACAAATTTTGTAATGCAGTTGCCGTGACAACCAAGGAGTCTGGAGTTGATGATCTGAGCTGCCTCTTCCTTCCAGGGCCTCTCTCAGAAATAGATGTCCCTGAGAAGCTTTGCTGCTGCTCGAGGGGGTGAAGCTGAGCCCTTCCTCGACAGCTCTGCTGTCTCCAGGCAGAGACCCCATCCACAAGGCAGCACTTTTGCCACTGCTGGATCAGCAGAGGGAAAAGCCTTTGCAGCTTCCAGGTTTCAGCAGGTGCCAGCCCGTCCTGCTGCCCCTGCCCGGAGCAGGCGCCAGGCAGTGACATCTCCCTTTGCCACGGGAGCTGCAGCAGAAAAGGCACAACGGGGGGAAATGTGGTGACAGGGGGGAATCCAAACCTCAGGACGTTGTCTCTCCACAGGGTGTTTTCCTTTAGGCAGCTTGTATCTTGTTTGTGTACCTCAATAGTTGTGTTTCTGCCAAGAAATTTACACTGTAGCAAGGCCACGAATGATTTTGATCATTTTCCCTTAATTCATATGTACTCTTTTTTTCTGCAAGGCTGTCAAGTACTTCCTTATAATATTTCTGCTTCTGGAGAAACCCCATCAATGCCAGAATTCAGGTGGGAAGTTGCCTCCCTTGATCACCTAGTCCAGTTCCATCCTCACTGGTTTCAGCTTTACATCCTCCCATGGAGTAAGGCCACCAGGGCAGGCAAATCTAGGAGCAAGTGGATTACTGCTAAAACATCATTAATGCAAGATATCAGCTGGAATTTCCACATCCTTGTATCCCTGTATCCCTGCTTCTTTGAAGCTTTTTTTTTTTTCTTTTTCATAGCACCTTTTAGATCAACGGAATGCATGAAATCTCTGAAGCATCTTTTACACCAAAGTAGATTAAATGGGATATGGTCAAACACCAATGGCGATTGGTGATGTTTGTGTGGGAGATCAGAATGTGGACAAACTTCCCATTTGTATTAGAAAGCCTTCAGGAATTTTCCAGAGGCTGTTCAAGGCCTATTTCAGAAACTGTTGAAATAAATGAATAGTTGGAACCCAGTGGACTGAAGCCATTTGCTTCTGTCTGTTTAAGCTTCTGTGGTGTGATGGGAATAATTGGGTTTGCAGAGACAAATTCGTAAATTAATCTCCATTATGGGACTCATTTATATATTATATTATTACTTTCTATTTTAATCTAAGACACAGGTTAAAACTATGTGCCGGCTTTTTGAGACAATGAATCTTGATATCATTTGTGATGTAATGCATTTTTTAAGCACATAAAATGTCATTACACCGAAGTATCTCTTGGCTTTGGACCTTTTAGACTTGCCTCCTCTTTTGGAGCTGTGGCCATTTTTGCATTCAGGCCTTTCCTGGGATGCTCAGGGGGAAGTCTGCTGCCAACAGAATTTGTTCAAATTTGCTTTCACAGAAGCCTTTCTGGATTCACTGTCTTTTACCCTTGTGCTGTCGACAAGCCCATTAAATTCAACTTTTAGAATGAATTTAGAGGATAAAATAATAGGATTTTTGACACTAAATACGCTCGTCAGGTGCAAATCTGGGACATTTGTGCAGGTTTGTGCCAAATGCTGCTCAAGCCCATCCCAGTATGGCCACAGACACCAGAGACCATTGCTGGTTTTCAGTGGGTGACCCCTGGGTTGGCACCGAGGGTTTGCTGAGAGCACAAGTAACTTGCCCAGAACTCTCTGGGTCACTGTGTCTCTCTTCCTCTCACGTTTTAGTTTCCAGATGGGAAACTCTTCCTGGCTGGTGACAAGCAGTGCCACGTGCACAGCTCCATGGTTGCTTGAAATGCAGCAGCATCGTTTGAGCCTGCAAAGTCACCTGTGGGCTATTTATTTTCTCGGGTACAAGCTGTGGTGGATTTTGCTTGTGTGTGAAATATTGATCAAAAAGGGGGAATTTTTTAAAAAAAGGTGTAGGTAGAGGGTTGTACGTGTGTGTAACGAGTATGGGGGTTTGTTAGCTTTTTTTTCAAGCAGTTCAGTGGATAAGGAAGAGCTTCTGAGAAGCTTCTTCTGGGAGGATGTGCATTCCCAACTTCAACCATTCCACCAGTGGGCATTCCAAGCATAATGATGGAGTTCTTGTGGCTACTTAATTATTGTTAAACATGATTGACTGCCTTTTCCACTGTGGGAATGCTTAGGTACTGGAAGGATTAGGATGATGTATGGAAAAAAATTAGGATATTTAATTTTTATTTTTTTTATTAATAGAATAAAGTCTGCAAAGGTCTTTTTCTCTGGTAGTGTTGTTTTGGTTTTTTTTTTCCTTTTGCACCTTCCTATTGCAAGGCTGCTTTGGTGAGTCTGTTCCAGCTCATGCATCACTGAGCTTACAATGTGCAGGTTATTTTACTATTGTAGTAAAATATTGTAGTAATTTACTATTATATCATATTATATTACATTATATTATATTAATTATATTAATTACATTACTTATATTATATTATATTATATTATATTATATTATANTTATTTTATTTTTATTTTATTTTATTTTTATTTTATTTTATTTTATTTTATTTTATTTTATTTTATTTTATTTTTCAACCCATTACACAACTGTGCATTTCAGAAAAAAATGCTTTTATCCAGCCTGCTTAGACTATTTTTAAAGACATTCAGTCTATGAGATTGTATTATTTCATAAATTAATTCTCTCAAAGTAATTTCCATCCCACTTCCCAGTAACCAGATGATAATAAAGGATGGTTTCCAAAAATACAGAATTCTGAGGCTTTTCCCAAGAGTCCAGAGTGGATAGAGGGGAGTTGTTGAAATTGTGGGCTGTCCCAAAGGACATTTTCCTTGTATTTGTTTTATTGGATGACCAGATTTCATTGTTGTAGCACAGACCCAGCCTCCTCAAATGTCTGTTTCCATTATCAATTTTCACTTATTTATGAAGGACATGGGAAAAGAAGTTCGGTGCAGGAACAATTTGTGGAATAGTAGAAGGAAAAGAAGAACTTCAGGTTTTGCAGAAAATATGCTGAAAGTTTGGGTTGAAGAAGAGGGAAAGACACAAATTTGTGCCTGCAGAACAACTTTATTCTTTGTTTCTAGAGTTTCCTTCCAAACACTTAGCCACTAAAAGAAAAAGTAGTTTTTAAGGGTTTGAAGAGTGGGATTACACTTAATACTGAGAACACAGGTTGATTATGAAATGAATTGGCACTGTTGGAATAGATATCTGCTTTACTGGTTTACAAAGTCCCCCCTTGCCAGAGCTTGAAGTGGAAGTAGAAATTATTCACACCTGGAAAAGTTTTGCTGAATAATATCAAACTAAAACTGTCAGACAAACCTGCTGGAACTCTGCTGTCTCACTGCCTAACGACCCTTTCTGCAGTCATGTGGCTTCTGGATGAAATATTGAAGAAGGGTAAAAGAAATAATGTCACTGAAATCCTTGTAAGCTATTGACAATTCCCGACTCCTTGCTTTGTAATCGTGCTCCAGCTTTACCCCCCGAGGTGCTAAAGACTGTGAAGATGAGGTTCTGCTCTGCTGGTTTCATGATTCTTTTGTTCTCCAGTATTTCTGTAAGACTCTGGGTTAAATAACCTCCAGCTCTCCTATCAATATTTTCATTTTATTTATTTTTGGATAAATCTTTCTGGTCCCAGCTTTTGTAACTGTGCCTTTTCAACAAAGCTGCTATAAACAGTCATTTGCAGGTTCTGTTTCTGAGGCAGCTTTAAAAAAATGTGTTGTATACATTTGCTCCTGCCCTAAATGTTAAATATCATTGCACAGAACGATGGGAACAGATGGGGTGCTGCATAAGCTGTTTATCATATTACACATTTATCACTTTACACTAGTGAAGTGTACATGTGTTTGATTAATATTGACTTTTGATTTATTTGGAGGGCTCTATTTTTTGACAGCATTAGGGATTACATTGTAATCCTTACTGGCTTCCAAGCTGGAAATTTAATTCCAGTAAAAATAGAGTAGATGCCTTTCATAATTCTTAATTACATGATTTTTTTTTTTTCCCCTGTGCAAAAGAATTACCTGGTCGAGGCTTTAATAGTGGAAGGAATTCAGAAGTAAATGGATAACGCTGTTTGCTTCAGTATTTTAGACAGATTAAATTTAGATGCCATTGGTCCAGCTAAATAAATATCTCCTGGAATTAAATCCCAGATGCTAAGAAGGTGTAAAATACAGCAAACCAGCAAGAGTCCTATTTAAATCGATATTCTTTTATACCCTCCACCTACAGCACGAGAGAACTTTGTCTTTGCCTGCCCAACAGGTCTTGATGTTCAGGATGTGTTCAACCCACGTCATGGGACGTGGAAGCAAAAAAGCATCTCCAAAAGCACGCTGAGCTCTCACACAGAGCACACAGCTCGGCCCTTAGGCTCCTGACTGCAGCACCCCATTGAAAAGATGCTTTCCCGATGCTTTGGCTCATTAAAATGCATTTTGGCTCAGCTGAAGCCTGAAAAAAGGGAAGGTTTTTCTTCCAGACAATGGATGGAAAAATGATTTCAAGTTGGAGTGGGGCGGCTTGTGCTGTTTGTTCTGTTAAATGGCAATAATATTTAATGAGAGATTCTGCTCTAAACTGTAAATCCTTTGGAGTGTGAGGTGCCCAGCCTGTCAGAATAAATAGAGGAGGCTAAAAACACTTACTTGGAAAATGACTGTTCATTTTGGAAGGCATTGAGTGATCTCAGTGAAATATTACTGAGTCAGTGGAATTTTGGAGAGAGATCAACTTCCCAGCATGTATCCTGGCAGCAGCTCTTCCTCCATTCCTCAATATCTTTTATGTTCAAATAGCACAGGCAGCACTTCAGTCTTACGTGTTGTCATCATTCAAATTTCAGATAACTTTCAGTGACTCCTTATAGATTGAATGAATAAATAAATTACTTTTCGCCATGCTTATTTACAGTTTTTATGCCTCTGCTTTCTTCTATGCCTATTAATTAATATTATGGAAAGACATATCCAGCAAAAAGGATGATGTAGCACTGGGAATTACTGAGAGAGTACATATATATATATATATTT
>WEKY01051444.1:0-25388 GCA_013390045.1 Picathartes gymnocephalus
TTTAATCTATGGCTGAACCAAACATAGCCCTTTTCCCTGTATTCACTCCTGCAATTTTTGATGCTCTAAATTTTGGTGAACAGCTATGTGATCTTTTCAATAATTTTCATGCTACAGGAAAAGTTTTTTACTCTCTTAGCTGTTATTTTCTGCCTCATTTTTTATGAGGCTGGCTTTCCTCAAGATAAATTCTAATGCTACTGAAGTGAAGGGCTTGTTTATTTGTTTCTGACTCCTATAAGGCTGTTGAATTGAATTAAATTGTGCCTGTTATTACAGATGGATTCTTAAATAGCTGTGTCTCAAATCCAGTCCTGGTCAGAACTGGATGAGGAGTTGTCTTTTCCACCTACAGGAGCTCAGAGCCGTGTATCCAGACTTTCTATATTCATCAAGCTCAATACACAGACATGCTTTAATAGGGATTGCAGAATTATGCCTGGCTGGGACATGCTTTCCTTTGAGGCTCAAACAGCTCCTAAGATAAATAACTGAGTTAGGACATAAGCAGTCTGAGATCTTTGGAGTTTGTTTTTGCTTTTGTGGCTTTTTTGTTTTGTTTCGTGTTGGGTTTCTTTGTTTGTTTGTTTTATTTTGGGGTTTAAAAAAATTTGTGTGTTTTTTGTTTTGTTTTGTTGGGTTTTCCAAATTACCGAGTCCATTCCGTACTCTGGCCAAAATCCGGTCTGGGTTTTCCAAATTACCAAGTCAACCACCTATTTTCAAGTTCTATTTTACAACCAATAAGAACTCAGAAACAATAATTCTGAAACAACAGGGGTTGTCAAATAAACTTTTGTTTATTTGTTTATTAATAATTCACAAGTCTAGGTTTCCAGAAGTAGATTCTGCATCTCTTTATGCTGTGTTCCTGCCACAGCTTACATAGTAAAGGAACAGATTTTCAGTGTGATAATTCCCACCTTTATCCAAAAATATGTAGTTGCTTTTTTTCAGATGCTCAGAAAATCACTGACCGCTTCTGAAAATCTGTAATTACATCCTTTCTGCTTTTCTCAAGAATTTCCCCAAATTCTGCCACTTTATAAATAGTATTTTTTAAATCCCAAAATGTTCAAGGCTTGTGTCATCTGTACCAGCATTTCCTGAAAGCTAACTCTACTATCTGATGCAATAAATATTGCTTAGAACATCCAAGACCATAAATCAGTAGGAGAATAACCTGAACCCAGTAGCAAATTATCACAGGAAAACTTACAAATCTGCAGAGACTTGCAAACTTCGCTTGAACCCAAACTCAAATGTTTAATATGTGGGACCTGTACATGGGATCAGCTGGACTGCAGACCCTTTCTCTGTAATTCTTTAATAAATCGGTGCCTTTATTTTTAGTAGCAGCTTTCACTGCCAAGTTATCTGTCATGTCTGGCCTGTCTGGTCTTCTTCACTGTCATATCAGAGTGCTCATATTAAATAATATACTGGCACCATGTTTTTGTAAGAGGATTTTGATAAGCAATAAAGGGAGAGTCTGATAGCATTGCTATGAAAGTCCTATAAGGAGAACTGAATCCTCCCATTCTGTACCCCAATTAGCTCTGCCAGTGCCTTTCCCAGAAACAGCTGGCTTTGCTGGCTGTCCCAGCCCCACGTTTCTGAAGTATTCAGCAAAATCCATTTCTCTCTTCACTGCACCTGCTATTCAGGGTGACAATTCCTCACACAACGACCCCACAGCACTGCCCACCCCTGAATTCCTACAGTCTCCTCTGTGCC
Source organism: Picathartes gymnocephalus (assembly GCA_013390045.1). Classification (NCBI taxonomy): domain Eukaryota; kingdom Metazoa; phylum Chordata; class Aves; order Passeriformes; family Picathartidae; genus Picathartes; species Picathartes gymnocephalus. The sequence goes on from WEKY01051444.1 coordinate 1,738, forward strand.
CAGAGTTCCAGGCACGAGAATGGTGGGATATTCCCTGTTCTTGATAATCAGTGACAGGATTCAGGTGGCTGAGCTCGTTTCCACCATGGCCTTGAGCAGGTCTGAAGCTCCATCTCCAGTGTTGAGGGTTTTAACTTCTCATCTGCTGCCCTTTACCGCCTGCTCCAAGGTCAGACCTACTAAAGAAGGGATCTGCTTTCATTGCCATGGAAAAGAGGAGATTTCAAGGTAACTGTCGTGAAATGAGAAAGTCTGGGAACACAGGGCAAATAAATTAGGCTACTTTCACCTCCCTGCTCAGTTTTTCTATATTGCCCATGTGCTGGAGGAGGATTCCTGGACTGTGCTTCCTCCATCCCTGGGCTCTGAAAGGTCAGGGGGAGTGGTGTACAGAAGCACACAAAACCATAATTGCTTTCAATTTTCTCTTTTGTAGTGAAATTTTATGAGCAGGATGCAGGGTGATCTGAAAGACAAGTTGGCAGAGATTTTGGGCCAAACATAATTTGGGATCACTGCCCCAGAAATCCTGGAACTAGATAGAGACATAAAAATGCTCTGAATGCAGGCTGAGAGCTAAGTACAACGCTTGTTATTCTGTCTGTCTTAGTCTGGCAAGAGACTGGAATAATGAGAGGTGGGGAAGCACTGTTTCTGCTATGGATACAGTGTGATTACTTTTTCTTGGAATGTGTCTCTTTAGAGGAGAGGAATAAAACTGACCTAGGTAATCTGCACATTCCCAGCAAAGGTCTGCAAAATTACAGGCTGCAGTCTCAAACGCGGCATGGCAGAAATGCTCCAGCAGTGACTTGTAATTTCCCAGTGGCTGAATTCTGGTGGTGGGGAGTGAGTAGGACAGGAGTGATTCAGAGCCTTGGAGGAAAGGACTGTTATTTATGCACAAATATATTAATAATCAACCATGATGAGAAATGAAAGAGGAAATTCACATGGCAATTAATTAGGATTTTGGGAACTTTTGATATACTTATGAAGTTTTGCGTGAATCCAAAAAGGGACTCCAACAAATTCCTTTTCCCCATTTTAATGGAGGTTAAACAGATTTTAGCAAATCTTAGGGCAGATTTATTAAATATTATGTAGATTTTTATAAACCCACTGGAGATTCAATAACAGTTATTTTTGAGTTAGCAAATGCTTCCTTGCACTTGTTAGAGATCTTGGTAGATTAAACAAGGAGCCAGGTCTAGCAAATGTTGAAATTTAATATTTAGAGTCAGTCTGAATAAACCATAGGTGGATTTTGCAATGACGTGTTCAAGATTTAACAAATATTGTCTCATCACAAGAAAATAAATGTTAAATAAGAATGAAGCTAATAAGGTTCAGCAAGACAAGGGCTCCATTTAAAACTCTTTTATGTATTTAATAAATACATTTATTAAATGAAGTGCAGTGCTCATTGGAGATTGTATCAATGTAAGAAATTCATCTCTGGTATGACTTAATCAGACTAATTCCCCATTTATTAAATGTTCTTGAGATTTAAAGAGTCCACATCAAGCTTAATGTGCATCTGGAAGGCTCTGTAAAGCTTTCATAAGGAATGGCAGCAGTGGCAGCCTTGGGGGTAGGAAGTACCTTCATCCTTTATTCTCATACTTCACCCCAGGAACGGGACATCTGAAGGAAGGAGTAGGAAGGCATTTTGAAAAGAAAGTGTTTCTAACATTAAGTTTGTGTGGGAGAGAAGCTTCTGAACATGGTCAGGGGAGACCAAGCACCTCACACCCAGGAGCACGAGGACAATGAGTTAACTGGGGTCGTGGTAGCTGTGAGATTATAGAGACTGGAAACACTGGGACAGACACCAAGAATCTGGAACACTGAATATTCAGCATTTTTAGCATTAAAGAAAATATATATCCTGCAGATTGCAGTGGACTGACCCTTTAGCCACAGTCCAGGTGGAATAGCAGGTCAAGCATCTGTTACTCATTTGTCTTTCTGTTCTCTACCTGTGATTTCTATTCCTGGCCAGCTCAGCTCTTGGCTGCCTTGCTGAGACAGAGAGGTGGTGAGTAGACCTGGTCATTTCATGTGTGGATGTCTGTCCCCTGGGAGCTGGGGTGAGGCTCTCAGGTCACACCTGGGACCCCTGGCGAGCTCCTAGATGGTCTCAGGGCTCAGCAGGTGCTGCTCTGGAGAATGGTGTGCTAAGAATCTGAAGGACACGCATAGATTTGACCCACTGGTGACCCGAGGTGTGGTTTGGTGACTCAAAACTCACTCTGTCCAATGTCACCATGTTCTTCCCAATGACAGTACAGCAGCATGTCACTCTTCTCAGAGCATTATCACTTCCATGAGCTCCTACTGCATGTGGTGCCCTCAAGGATTGGCCACGTGAACACAGCAATATCCAGGGTGTGACTTGATAGGCCTGGGACAAATGTGTTGGACTTGTTCTCCCATCTAGCAAAAGTTCTTTAGAGAAAAATTCTTAGTGATGACATTTGAAAAGTGAATATCTTGACTTTGGCTTGTCTTAGTTTGTTCAAAAGATTGTGTAAATTAAATGTGGATCCTTGCCACCTGCAGCACATTTTGAGAATCTCCCACCATCTGTCATAGAGGGGGACAAAGCAAGGGGACCTCAAAAAGGCCAGCAGAAGTGCACGCTTCATACAAACAGGACTATTTACTGCTGTCTGCTGCATTCCAGAGCAGATTTCCCAACAGCAGAGAAAATATTTCTCAGAAGAGATAATAATCATAATTGAAATCAAAACCCTCAAGTATCTTTGTGTGTGCAGTAATAGCCTGACATTTCAAATCACAGTGGGATTAATAACAGGGAGCAATGTTCTGCCACTTGTGGTGGGTTTTGTTTGGGGCAGGGGGATGATCTGTGCTGCTCAATCCCCAGGGATGGCTCTTGAAGGACTTCTCCCCCTGACCCCCACTGAAGGTGAGGTGGCATCTGGTTTGCCACTCAGTGGAAGAATGACCAGAGCTCAAACTGAACCTGGCATGATGGAACTGAAGCTGTTTAACATTCTGGCACTCCACACAGGAAGAAAAGAGAAGCACAGGAAATGTAAGCTAATATTCAGCTCACACCAAATGTTGCAGGAACAATTATAAAATGCAAATATTCTGGACACTTGCTTAACAAAGCAAATCTAGCCATTACCTGCCTCTGTTCTTTTATCAAACATCCATTTAAAGAGAAAATTCTCTTCTATTTTTTCCTCTCCCAAGGTCTATGATGCTAATGCAAGTTGTCCATCAGAATCCTCACTGTATCCCCACGCCAGAGGAAGCTGACTCCTACTAAATGCTTCTTGTGTCACATCAGATAACGATGATAACTCTGCTGGGCATCTCCTCGTGCTGAGCAGCTTTTTACAGCAGGAAGGTTTATGGCAGGTGAGAACTCCTCATTTTACAGCAGGAACACAGAGAAAACCACAACTTTTGCCAGAGCAACTCCCACATGTTGGCAGGAAGCCACCAACCAGATTAACCCATATGAGCAAGCAAGATGTGCTAAAGAAACAGCCATTGCCTGAGCTGGTCACTTTTATTTCTAAACCAACCTTGACCTGAATCTGTATCAGCTCTTACTACAGCATCACCTGCTGATCCCTTCTCTCCTGGCCAGGGTCCAAGGGCAGCTCAGTTCCATCTATTTCAGAGCCTGAGGTAGCAAAAAAAAAATCCCTCAGGTTATCAAGATGTCAAGCAAACATTGAAAAACAGGCAAAAGACCTGAATACTCAAAAAAAAAGGAAAAAAAAGAAAAAAAAATGCAGTATACAGCTGGAGAAAGCCTCTCCTTCCCAACCCAGACAGCTGGGTTTTTTCCTTGCTGTTAAAGCTGCTTCATTCTTCCCAGTGAGGACAAGCTGGCCCTCCTGCTATGCAAGCTGGGACTCCCTTTCCCAGGCTGGAGGAGGCAGCTCTTTCCCAGTTTTGGGAAGGTGGCTGTGCCAGGCGGCTCTGCAGCAGGTGTCACCAGTGATGCACACAAGCAGACAAGTGTCTCAGCATTCCCTGTCTGTCAGCCCCTCTCTTCCTCTGCCATTTCCACGGCGTGCAAATTATTAGAGCCTTTTGCTGCCTTCACCAGGATTTTGAAAATAGATCATCCCAAATTAAGGTCACTTTTCTCCCTTTTCTGATTAGCACTGAGCTGCTTCCGTATCTCAGGGGTGGGGAATAAGATTTAAATGAGTTTCAACAATTATTAGGAAATTTTCTTTAAGATGCCATTATGTTCTTGCTTCTGAGATCTATTTCTTCACAGCAATCAGTTTTAAGAGTCATTATTTAATTCAGGTGACAGGTCCAGGGGAGTGAGACATGGGCAAGTCTGGGGCTTAAAGTTAGAATAAAAGAAAAATCAAATGGAATTGGGTTTTGCACTCTGTCTTTCACACTGGGCACATTGTTATTCACATTTATCACCATCTATAAAAGATGCAAGAAGAGGAGGAAAAAAGCAGGAAATGAAATGCCAAAAAAATAACTGTCTTTAAATGATGAGCAGCTGAAGAAAGCCAGAGAATTCAGACTGGAAAGGACACCCTGAGATAAGGCCCTGAATGCTGGATTTGTTAAAGGGAGAGATGAGCTGGAAGACATAAAGATTGATGTGGGAATTTACAAAACCCTTCACAGTGAGAACTCAACTAATTCTTAACTCCCTTAATCTGCAGACCCAATTATCTTCACCCCATCAAAAAGTGCTCCACAACAAGCAAAAAAAAAAGCCCAGAAAGCAGCCCACCATAACATTACCTTTCCATTTCTACCAGTGTTTAATAGCAGAGTGCTCTGCTGAGATTTCCCAGCACTAAGAATCCATTATTTTTAACTCAATATGCCACAGTACTTTATGAGCACACTAACTAGCACTGTAAATAATTGAAAATAAGTGATACTTGTTAAAATAAATGAACAAAGCGTATTTTGTAATGCAGTACCTTTGATTTTTTTTATTGTGTTTGATTGCTAATTTGCAGAATTCTCCACTCCCAAATACATCTCTTAGTCATTAGTGGAACTTGTTCTGACCTGTTTCATGAATAGAAATGACTACACGGTTTTGATATCAGTAAAATAGGGGATTCCTCACCTATGGAATATATCAGTTAAATAAGAGGAAAGGACAGGAGTTGCTGCAGTTATCTAGTTTAGGAATTTATCCTGCTTGTTCCTCATCCTACTGAAGCTGGAGTGCTCTGTAAGTGGAGGCAACAGGAGAAAAAGGGATTTGGAAAAATTGGAAGTCAAAGATATTTCTTTTACATAAGTTATAAATTTAATTTAAACCCTAATTTTTCTGGTTTCATTTTTTTTTTGATAGGGGTTGGATGAAAGAACCATGAAATGAGTTCCTTTTTTCTGAATAAAGGAGGAACAGGCTGAGCTGTTCCTTCCCTGTGTCAGTGAGTCTGTCACTGCCAATCCAGGAGACACCAGGGTGAATGCCACCAGCCTGGACTCACAATCCACACTGGCCAAAAGAAAATAGATAGCATTAAGTGAAGCCCATTATATCAGGAACCATTTTATGGCTGTACCAGTAACAACCCCAGAGCCTGAGAAACCTCTGGGCATCCTGACCCAGCAGAGCACTGCACAAGCTGGCACCAGGCTACAGCCAGCAGCTCCTGCTGGGACAAAGGTTCTGTGTGTATCGACTCCATTGCTTAACCAGGGTGATTTTTCTTTTTTTGTGCCTGCATTTACATCCAAAGTTGATTGCTGCTCACCTTCTATATGCTCATGTCTTCCTTCTGTTTCAAAACCTGCTCATTATTTTAGAGCCTTTTTCTGCTTCCTGATATCAAACAGGAATGCTTTGCCCTATCCAGTTACGGGAATCGCATTTGAAAGGGACTTCAGGAGAGCAGCAGATCCATTTCCCTGCCCCAAGGCAGGGTGAACTGTCCTCCTGCCATCCCTGACAGATGTTTGTCCCATTTAAAACTACCAGAGGCAGGGACTACTGAGTTCCTGGTGCTCTGCTCTCTTCATCACTTGAAAGTTTTTCCCAATATCTCTTCTGAGACTTTCCTGCAATTTATTCTCGCTTCTGTTTATGCCACTAACTGAAAGTGGAGGACAGATTACCACCTTTCTGAGTGTCTTTTTAATGTTATTCAAAACTTAAGTTCCCCACTGAATTTTCTCTTCTCTTCTCTGAACGATCCCAGGCTGTTCAGTCTTTGCTTGCAGGTCGTGTTTCAGTCATTTGATCTTCCTGCTTTCCTTTGGTCTCTCTCCAACAACTCTGCCTTGAAGTGTGCATTAAAACCTCACAACAATTGCCTAGGAAAGCCTCCAACACACTGGGTTTCATTGCTGCTTAAAAGAGACTGAATTCATACCTCATGGCCTAGGATTTCTATTTTCCTAGGATTTTCACTTCCACATTTCCAGCAAGCGGGTACAATGAAACAGCACTTGGTCTGGCCACCTTCAATAGCTTGTTGTTCAGTCAGAATAAAAGTTGGCTGCTCTCAGTCAAGCCAAGTTCCCAACGAGCTGGAGCAGAACTTACTGAGGACTCCAGGATTTGTCTCTCTGTCCAGATCATGTGCATGACCTCAAGATGTACCAGAAAACAGTTTGTTAGCTACACCATCTCTGCATTTTTTTTAAAAAAGGACTGGTGCAAAGTGAAAGCAGTCTACCAGTGTGTCAAATAATTTTTCCCTGTGCCTGAATTTGTATCAGCCATATGGAAAGGAAGAGGCATAGGGCACCAAATTTCCACATAAAGCCTTTTTCACCATGATAACAAGGATTAAAAATTCCTTTTGCAGGCAGAATCTAAAAGGTTAAACATGCCAGTAGAGCTGCCACTGTTACCCTCCCCAGTTTTCCCCCCAAAACAGCTCATTTTTTTCGACAAAGCCAATTATCTGAAAATGACATGAAATGATTAGTCATGTTAATTAAAAATAATTTTCTTTCCCTCTCCTAAAAAGGTCAGAACGTCAGCTGTATGGAAAATTGAGCCTTCATGCACTTTCATTTGATTTCCCATTCGAAGTCTAATTAGTTACAATTTGTTGTTAAGAGAGATCATTTTTTTGATAAAGCCGACATTTTTTATCCTCTCCCTAGTCATTATGAGGTTGATATTATTATTGTACTATATGTGTATATGATTTCATCATACAGGCTTATCAAAACAGCCTTATGTAATGGGCACAGAGGGGAAAGAAAGGGTGGAACTGGTGAACAGTTTGCAGTTCTTTCTAACCAACAAGAACTTGAGAAACACAGGGCAGTGGCACTAAAGGCCTCACAGTCAGAGGGTTTTGTCTCACCACCTCCAACAAAAAAAAAAAAAAAAGAGTTTGGAAGTACCATTAGGGCTGTCCCTGATGTTGGGTTTCAAGGCTCCAGAATGCAGAGCCAAGACAGGAGACAGGATAAAGCAGCAGCAGAGAATGGTGGACAAGGTTCGTTTGAATTTCTCTGATAGAAGGGACTTTCCTGGGCTGAGGGATCAGCTCTGCCATTTTCTCATTGAGTCATAACCTCACTCACCCCACGCTGGGTGTGCTGACTGGTGGCTTTGTCTCCTGCATACAGTTCACACAACCTGGCTGTTCCCAAATCTAATGTGGTGGTGAGATGAGTTCAGTGAAAAATGTATGTTCTTCTGTCTTCCATGGGGAGTTTTCTTGAGTGGTTTCTTCCTTCCTTTCTTTTTCCCCCCTTTCCTTTCAAGGAAAATAAGTCGCATGACTTTCTGTGTATTGGTGACTAATACACAGAAAATAATACTGAAGGATGAGCACTCACAAGTTGTTTATGTACAAACTCTACAGCAAGAGACAATGCTGACAGGAGTGAACGATTACAACATCATCCATAACATATTGGCACACTCCTAGACTCACAGAGACTTCCTGACAGGCTCTGCGTGATAAATACCATTTTGGGAAAGTCCTCAATAGGAGAATTGATTAATTTAAAGATTTCCAGTCTCAGCTCGGCTCATACTGGAACCAGTGCCCTGACCCTTTCTGGTCGCCTTGGGGTAGGTTATTCCCAAAGAAAATTGCCTTTTCTTTCAATGAGAATTTGTGCTTCCACGTCTCCTCCCACCTCCTGTGGGTGTGGCAAACCTGGGGAACAAATAGAAGTGTTATTACTGAAAATAACAGCTTAGAACAGTTTCAGACTAACTCCCAGTGACTTAATAGAGCCCGTCAACATGGAAAGACCATTGAGCAGCACAAGCCAAATGAGAAACCACTTAGCAGCACAGCAGTGTGGGAGACTAAAATGCTTCTTTTCAGAATATAAAGGTCAGTGAGCCAGTAAACTCCTTAAAGAGGAAGACAAAACATTTCATGCATGAAGGACCAGGATACGTGTCAGCTACATGTGTCAATAATCCCTTCTAAAGGAAAATATATTAATAATTTTAATTTGGGGACTTAATGGCACACGGAGGCAGCAACAGTGCTGTGGTCAGTCACAGGCTCCCCAGGTGGGATGGGAACCCTCAGTCAGAGTTATGCCTGTTTTTCTACACCCTGCTATAAACCCCCTTCTGCAACCTGAGAGAGCAGCTCATGCCATGAGACCCCAGCCCACCCTGCCCCACTCTCATTCCCACTCCTCCCTGCCATCCAGGCTTAGCCTCCTAATGGGATTGCTCATTGAGCAGGCACACAGCCGTGTGTGTGTGCTAACATCCATCCTAAAGGGTTTTAAATTGCACTTGTCATCCAGATATTTGAGTGCATCTGTGCAGCTCACAAGCAGCAGTGGCCTTGTCACCCTGTATGCGTCCACTTAGCTAACTGAAGTGCTGTCCAAAGACTTCCTTCTCCTGAGCATCAGTGTTACCTTTCTATTCTATGCAAATGGAAAAAAAAAAAAAATAATGGCAAAAGCCACAAATGGAGCATTGAGGAGTTAGTTTTGATGTCGTGCCAGGCAGTGGTGGCACGTGAAGGAACTCACCAGAGTGCAGGAGTGAGCTGAGAGCACCTGATGTACTCATAAGTAGAAACACAGAGGCAAAGAGAGGTGGACAATATTTTGTAGAGGTGAATTCTCCTCTCCTTTGGACCTCTGTGAATTCAAAACCATAGTACTAGTGAGCATAGAAAGCTGTAGCAGAATCTATCCTCTTGCCTCTGTTTTCCAGCTCCATTTCCTCTGAATATTATTGATGATAATAATAACAATAATAATACCCAGCACTTAAAGCTTTTCCAGAAAAAGCTGATGTCTCTAAGCCTGTTGCCAGCAGGGGATATGGAACAGTTTGCTATGAGAAAATGCTGATTCTGAAAATGTGAGTGTTTCAAGGGACAGTATCAATTTCATCTGACTTTTATTTAACATTCTGCTTGGGTAAGGTTGAAGCACTTTGTTACAGCCTCATTGTGTTGGCTCTCATACGAATTATATTATTCACCAAAAAATGTTGCAATGGGGCAATATATAAAAGCAGTTTAAGAAGGGAAATTTCATTTAATGAGAAATTTCAGAATACTGGGGTCCTTCTTCAGAAATCACTTGTTTTTGCTGAATTTTGTCTGTAAAGAACAGGGACTGAAAATTTGGGGAGCACTGGCTGGAAACCAGAAGCTCCACAAAGACAGTGATTTTGAGAGCGAATTCAACCTATTCTAAAGCCCACAAAAATGGAGGTGGGGAAAGTAGACTGAAATTCCTGTAAAACACAGGAATCAGCTTTTCTGAGGAGATGTCTATGACTGTGTTTTTCACCATCTTTTTCAAGAGCCCAAGAGCCTTTTAGACCTGGCTCCAGGTTTCTCAGCAGCTTGGGCAGGACTGAGCAGTGCCATTCCACAGTCAGGACACTGGGACATCAGAAGGGACACAGAGGAGAAAATGTGCTCGAAAGTGATGCCAGAGCAGGGCTCTGGCTCTCTCTCAGCGTGGGACATGCAGTCATACAAACTTCCTGGAGTGGTGCAGTTAGGAAAACAAACCAAAGGCACTTTGCTTCCTGAAAAACACTACGTCAACACCCAGTGTCATCCCTGAAGGTGCTGCCACCAGGACAAAGTTATTAAATGCAGATACATTTGTACCACTGGCCTGCTCTGCATCCCTTTAAGCATTCCTTTTTCTCTGCCTTCTCACCACCTTCTGGTTTTGTCCAATTTAGCTCTTCCTGAGGGCAGGAACTCCAGGTGGCTCTTTAGTGTCTAACACAACCTTGGTTGGCGCTTTTAGGCAGGAATGTGTTACAGATAATAAACCTGAGTGCTTGGATGGTGAAAATAGCCTGGGGTTTTCATTCAACACTACACTCAACATGAGCATATATGAGATCAGATATTGCATTATCTTAATCTTTGCAATGGGTGTTGTGGCACCAGGAACTCAATGAAAGCCATAAAACCAAGCCATGATGTGCTGCTGCCTGCATCCACCCAATCCTGATTTGGATGTTAAACCACGTGGAAACTGCACACTCACTATAAATACATTTGGGAGGCAAAAAAAAAAAAAAAATCAGAAGGAAAAAAAAATCAGAACAGAAAAAAAAAGTCTCAAGGAAATGGTAAATGGGAAAAAGGCTTCTGAATTTTTTAAAAACACGTGGTCTGATTGAAGAGTTTGCTGGGGATCTTGTTTATAGTCCTGCAGCAAATAAAGTACTCTGAAATAAAAGCTGTTTGGTCCTTTCAAGCTAACAGCCCTTTGTTCACAGCACATTACTGGAACAATTTTAAAATAATGACTTAATTATTTTTTTTATTCCTTGAAAGATTCTTTTCTGGTTCTTTGTTTTCCCAGCCTGCACTCTTGATTCATTAGTGCTACTTGCATCCAACTTGTAGAGGTTTATTTGTTCAGCTAGAAATGGAACATTAACATTTTAAGAGAGTGATGCATAGCTTTTAGAGATAATATTCTCTCTGTCCTATTCTGCTGATGTTCTCTTAGAAAGTGTAGAAAGCCACATTCTCTCACTCCAAAATGATGAGTTTATTATTAACAGCCATCACTTGGGACATGATTTTCTGTTTTTTCCCCCCAACTTTTTCTAATAAAAACACTTAAATTTTTCTGCATGCACTTACTGGGCTGAAAAATTAAGACTGGCAGTTTTGTCCCGGACCAAGGAAATGCAGGCGGGTCATGAACCTTTATCGCCCCGCTCCTGGAGCATTTCTAAAGGCAAGTCAGGGTCCCCCTGCCTGTTCTGCCTGTGCTCTTGTCCATGGCCTGGGGCAGCCACCTCTGGCCAGGTCTGGTCTCCCACACCTGAGTGTCAGCAGTCACTGCAACCCTGGGACACCCAAGTAGGATTTAGGCATCAAATCACTCGGAGATACTGCCCCACTGAGGGAAGAATGAGTCCTGCATTATGTGCAAAATGCTGCATTGAAAGGGTGTTAAGGCTGCAAAATCAAGTGCTTATAGATTAAGCCATGCCATAGTTACAATTTCCTACACAGTCTGGAAGTATAAGGACTGTGACATTCCACCTGCTTCTCTTTCTCTGTTTGTCGCTTGGCTAGAGGAGGGTTGGTGAAATACAGGGAAAACCTTATATTTCTGATAAGGAGGATCTCTCCACCAGCATATTACATTCCTGTACCTGTTTCCAGAGTATGTGGATATAGAATTTTTCCATAAAATTCCGGCTGGAATTTCTTAAAATCAGGGAAAAAAAAAAAAGAATTTCTACCTCTTCTGGTACTAGTAAATGACTGGATGATGTGCAAAGTAAAACTTCAAAAATAAATATGTAAAAAACACAACCCAAAATTACAGAGGCAAACTTATCTGGCATGAAATGAGGCACCTAAACGCTTTGTCATACAACAATACTCTAGGAGGCTATTACACTACCTATTTGTGCTTTTTAGGTTCAATATTTACCAAAATCAAGTATTTCTATATCCTCTCACAGGAACACATTTCCATTTTGCTCATCCCAGACAGCCCTCCAACCTGGGAAATCTGCTGGCAGTGACAAAAACTCATCTCCTGGCCACAGCTGTGCTGTAGATGTGCTACCCCAAGGCAAGCTGTGTGGTCCAAAGGTGTTCACTTCCATCTTCCATCTTCCAGGCACTGGTTTCCTTCCTCCAGCTTCCCAAACTTGAACACATGGCTACATCTGCCAGGGTTAATTTTTGCAGCATCTCGAACTATCTGATGGCAGGAATTGCAAGAGGGGAATTGCAGCAGGGGGCTGTGGCTGAATAATCACAGCTGGTAAAACATGGGGCAGTTCAGGTGTGAGACTGGAACTTGTGAGTGGGGTCGAGACACATCAACTCTACTCCCTGAGCTGCCAGCATGATCCTGAACGTTCTTGGGTAAACCACATGTATTTTTTTAATGGGAAATCTCTCCCTTAGCACTTAGGTCTGGCTTTGGATCTGGAAAAAATATGGCTGTGTTTCCTAATATAATGGGCACAGACATATATTGGTTATCCTGTGACTGCACTTCATGTGCTGCAGTCACAGCTGATCATATTTTTAAACAAAACGACATGAGGGTCATGATCTAGATTTGAGAATGATCTGGAGTAGGAGGAGGAGCAGGACATCATTTGTGTGAGCAAATGTAGTATTTAAATATGTGTTCATTCAGAGCGGTTCAACAGCAAACTAAATTGACTGCACCAGCTACCTGGCAACAAAGGGACACTGAAGCTTCGCTGGGACCAGATTTGTCAGACTGGACCGATTCAGGCAGAGTAACAGGAATAAAAATATGATTCTCATGAATTTCCTGGTTTTTATCAGCTAGTGTCATGTACAGTCCTGGTATCAAGTGAATCTACATTTGTATTTATTATCATCTATTTGGGTGACCGAGACTAGAAATTAATAATAACAGCAATAGGAATAGCACAGCTTTCTGAGCTGGAAAATATCTGACACTGATTAAACTGCAAATCTAAATAATTGATATTAATTACATGAAGTTTTTAGCAATAATCTGCACAAAAGAACTCTGAAATTAGAGGATTAGAAACCAGAGATAATACTCAGCAGCTGGTTCAGAGGCATTATGCAAGCACACAGTTGACACGAACCCAAGGAGTATGATTCACAGAGCTCTTCATCTCCCTTTGCTCAACTTAAACTGGCATTTGCAGGAGTAAGATGCCCAAGCTGGCAGAGAAGGGATTACTTGGTCCCTAGCTTGTTAAAAATAAAACCATTTTAACTTTCTGTCTTTGAACAAGCAAGCATTCATGGAAGATTTTTAGTAACAAGATCTTATTTTAGTATTTTGGACCCTCCTTTCAACTCCTCAGTGTATGCATAATGACACACCATTCCATGGTGTGAGCAGACAGTGAATTCACATGTCATGGACATAGCCTGGATGTCAAAATCAGCAACAATTTATATATATGTATATATATCTTCCCTGTAAAGACAGTGAATTATGCTAAAGCAGTGGCAGTGAGAACCCTGTGGATGGATGTCAGGCACCAGCTGAGCATCTGGCCCCTTATTGTATTTTAAATGATACACATTTATAACTGTAAAGCAGACAGACAAGCGATACTGTCTAACATCACCATCACTAATAGCTCTAATAGCTCATGTATCCACAGCCTGCCTCATCCTGTCCTAGCTCAAAGCAATTTTGAGACAATGAGCCCAGCTCTTCTCAGATAGATATAAATGTGATGTATGGAAAGGGCACAATTCCCCCTGCAAGAGTCCAATGATGCTGATCCCCCTTCCAGGCTGAACCACCATCTAGTTGTACCCCAGAGAGGAAAATGTCATGCAGAAATCCAGTGGAATTTTTCCACTTCTTTTTAACTCATTACTTACACCTTAGAAAATATTTCAACGCTATGGTTTTTATTATTATTTTGGTGGTGCGGGCTTTTTAAGGAAAAAAATCCTGAAACATGGAAATATGCAGTCCAGGCCTATGCAAATCCAACATCTGCAGAGCCTTCCTGGTGGGCGCAGTTCTCCTTGAAGTCAGCACGAGAACTGCCTTTATCAGAACCACAGAATGGTTTGGGTTGAAAGGGATCTTTGGAGGTCCTTTAGTCCAACCCCTACTGAACAGGGCCATCTTCAGCTAGAAGGGCCAATCCAACCTGGCTTTGAATCTTCCCAGGGACGGGGCATCCACCACCTCCCTGGGCATCCTGTCCCAATGTTTCACCACCCTCAGTGTAAACAATTTCTTCCGTATATATAGTCTAAATTTATTCTCTTTTAATGTAAAACCATGATTCCCTGTCCTATCACAACAGGCCCTGCTGAAAAGTCTGTCCTTCTTCCTGCAGGGAAGGTCCCAGAGTGCAAGCCAGTATGAACTCATCTTTACCAAATACCTGGGAAGGCAGCCTTGGCCCTTTTGGTTTTGAAAGTCACATTACAGCTTATAAAGGGAGGTGTGCAGGCCTTGGGTTTGCCAGCTGTTATAAAACTTGTGTTTTTCCAGCATCCAGCTTGGTATCTTTAGGGCTCCAGAAAGGGATACACCAGTGCATCCCTTTCTCCTTGGGCTGTGAGTGATGGGACTCTGGAATTGGCCTCTTCCCTGTGCAACAAAGGCCTAGAAATGCTCCTCTGGAAGGGAAGGGGAGGAAAGAGAAAAGGGGCTGAAGTAATAAGCACTGGGAACCCATGATAGGACGTTTTGGCTCTTACCAAACCTAATGCAGTTTTTATATCTGGACATAAAAGACCACATTTTCTGACTCCCCTCAAATAATTACCTGATAAACCCCCACTTTTGGAGTTGGTCCGAGCCATCCATTACAGCGTTGCCATGAACTTTATTTCATACCACACCAGGGAGGAGACAGAGCAGTAGGAGTGCTCAGACACTGCATGTAATAACTGGCCATAAAAATCAATGTAAAATTTAATGCAAAAGGTCTGTGGGCACCCAACCATTGGAGTCCAGTGATAAGGCAGATGGAGAGCACCACTGTGCTTTCCAACAAGTGCTATATTTTCTTTAATGTTCCTGAATTATAAATGCTGTTGCTGTTTTGTCCATCTACGTACTATTAAAATGTGCTGCAACCATGATATTTATGTCTCTGGGTGGTTTCTGGTTGCGGTTTCCTGGACACAGGATGTGTTTTGTATTCTGGATGGGTCCCATCGCAGGACCTGGGAGGGAGAGAAGGAATATCTTCCCACTGTTTTCTCTGGATCAACCTGATTGATATGCAGCCAGGAGTCCTGCTGTGCCCTACTCTTCATGGGAGGGACGGGGAACAAAGGTGCTGCTCTCCGTGTGTGCCTGACCCAGCCAATCCTAAAGAGCAAAGGCTGCATTTACATGAGAGCTCAGTGTCGTGGGTGTCGCTCAGCTGGTCTTCAACAAACTTTTGGTGCTCAGACGAATAATTTTATCTTAAATAATAGCTCTCCTCAGCCAGAGGATCTTTCCCAACTCACTGGCTCCTTCACAGCATTCAGAGGGGAAAGGAGCATGGGATCTACCTGAAATATTAGAAAAGGAAAAATAATCTAAAATAGTGGAGGGGCATTGACCTTTGCTTCCAGTCCAACATGAACAGGCAGTGGGATGCTGAACTCCCAACAACAGGACATGTTTCTTCAGTTCCTATCTGTCCATGTCACTCAGCATACAACTTTTCACATGCATTCCCCCAGGAATGAAGAAAGGAAGAAGGATATTGTTTGGCTGTTATCAATTTTAGCATGCACAGATGCTCAGATATTAAGAATTGAGACCAGAGTAATCATTGCTGCTCTGATGTACCTATAAAGGCAAAGAAGCAGGAGTCCTACTTTGGTTGTAATGCTAAGAATTACATTGCTCCTAACGATTTTAGCAAAGGACTTATTTCAAACATCAGTAACCTGTAGAATGAGCCACTCTATTAGCTTCCTTTTGGATATACATCTGCAGTGGCTGTGCATGAAGTATATTAAGTCTGGGGCATTTTCTCTTTATTCTGGGAGCTGCTATTGATTTTACCCTAATAGATACTTGGGTTCAACACATGATGAAAAGTCATTTAGAAGAGAAAGAGAAAAGAATTCTTAACTCCCCACACTTGTGATTCTCTCTTTTTAGGTATCACTGCAAAATTCTAAGGGAAAAAAATGGCCAGAAGGATGGAGAACATTGCAGGCAGGCTGGAAGAAGATAAAACAGGATTTTGTGAAGCCATTTTACAATGCAGCTAAAGTGTTCTGAAGTATTTATTAAAGCAAACAATTATGCTATTCTATACTGTTTAAGGTTATTATGGAACTTGTATTAGACGAGTAATTGCCTCTGGATGAGCATATGGCTTCATCTGCTGGTAAAAAAGATGAGTTTTTCTACAGGCTAATGATGTCTGTGTAAGAACTGGACAGCAGTGATTCAGAGAATGCAATAGCTGATTCTTCAGGCACCATTTGAAAATGATTAGATATAAGTCTAATGAAAGTGTGTGAGATGCACAAGAGCATTTGCTCGTGGATGCAGAACACAAGGGTGTGTCACATGTACTAATGCTCGTGTGTTTCAATGTCACCTGTGCACATGTGCACTGATGGAGAGCACCTTTCCTGCAGGTGCACACACCTACCAGGCTTTGCCCACAGTACCCAAGCGAAATGATAAATTCTGCACCATCTGCCCACCTCAGTGCAGCCTGCTGTGTTGCTGCTTGGAAAAAAAAAAGGGAGAAAGTTTCAGTAAATTCTACCTTGCTGTAATATTGTTTTGCACTCTGAGATGGGCTGAGCCTCTTTGAAGATTCCCCTGAAATCACAAGATTAGTTCAGACCAACTCATTTGACTTATGTAGAGCTCCAAAGAGATATTTGAGATTCTCACAGATGCTCATTCCATCAATTGGAAATCTTTGGCATGCCAGGATTGTTTATATTGAATTGAGCTACCACGGATCTCTTTAAAAGAACATGGTTATCTTCTGTTGTTTCATGATTTATTAGCAGTTTAAGAATTGGTTAAGCTGGGAAACCAGTTGACTGGTGAGGAAGGAGTGGATAAAGGCCAGCAGCTGGTGCAAGTGGTACTGGAACGCCCTTCTGAGGGGTTTTAAACAGGATTTAACAGCTGGAGACACTGAGCCTGGAGCTATGTGAGAGAATAAGCAAATGACATTCCCATTTCACAGAATGGTAAGGGAGCTGACTGGGTGGCTGGTTATCACACCACAAGGTAGTAGTAGGATTAGAGAATTGTGTGGAGAGCAACCTAAAGCCTCCTCCAAGGGCTCCCTGGATGGAGCATGAGAGAGAGAGGAAGGGAGCAGCAAGGAGAAGGAGCAGAGGAATGACAAAGAAAGTGAAGCACTGTCCAAGTTCCTAAACTGTGCTTGGCCCTGGGACACATTGCCAAGTGCCACGGCTATCTGGAGAACACCATGGGACAGGTACGTGAGGGTCACTGCCTCGGAAGAGACTGCAGTGATGAAAACTTGCTGGAGGGCTGCAGATAGAGGGAAGTGCTGGGAAGGAAGCCAACACCTCAGGCACTGAAGCTGCAGGAAGCTGGAGGCTGTCCAAGTGACGTGGACAGGGAGAGCCAGCGGGTGTCCTGTTCATGGGGCTGTTTGTCACACTAAACTAGATTATCAGGAAATAAAAGTCCAGCCTACATGTTTATAAATCCTTCCACATGCCAGCCACAGGGCTCTGGATGTGATGTGCAGGTAGCTGGCTATGAGGTTTCTGACTCATGACAAACGGGGCTCTATTCCCCAGCTGGGGAAGGGAAAGCAGTGTGGGGGTCAAGCTCTCCTTGCAGCTGAGCCCTTCCTTGTGCATCCCCCCCCTTCTTCCCCCTATTTGGCTGCAATATTTCATTTACAGGAACCTGCAGGAGCCAAGGCTGTTCATCTCTGCCACTGAGCCTTCCTCCCACTGCAAGCACTGCCCCACACGTAGGCAAAGGACCATTGTTACCATCAGCTACTGCTGGTGGCATGAAGAACAATTGAACAGGGTGCACTGAATGCAATCCTCTCAGGTGGTGCTGAACTTGCAGTTTCCAGCGTTAAATCAGCATGGAAACACCCAAGTCTGTTTTCATTTGCACAGTGAGGGTTTGAAGCTGGAATGGAAAGGGCCAGGTAATTCTGTTAGTCTTGTGCTCTGGAATTACTGCTGTGAGGCCCAGACCCTCAGCTGAGGGTGTCCCTCTGCAGACATCTCTGGGGAGCACTCTAAGGAGCCAGAGCAAAAACAGCCCTACAAGACAAACCCATCTTTGAGGCTGTGGTTCTGTTCCTTAGATAAAACTGGGACTGAGAGGAAAAAACCACAGGCATGGCCAGGAAATGACAGAAAAATGGTCATAAGTCAGGGAAAAGCACTGTTTGCTGGTGGGTGAGGGCTTTGCTCTTGTTCCTGTGTCCCACCAATGGCCTCTTGTATCTGCTGAAAACAAATCAAAACTTAAATTTTGTGTAAAAAAACAACTTAGTTCTGCCAGGCCTTGCCGAGCAGGAAGTGACGGGCTGGTGTGAGCAGAGGGACTGTGCATCTCGAGTAATGAACTTAATTCATTACTCTGCAAAACAGCCTCCAGAGTCACATGGGGATAGAAAACTCAGTGATGAATCAGGCCCAGCATTAACTGCAAATTTAGACTGCTGTCTAGTTGGCAAATAGCTCTGAAACCAGTCCCAGTGCTGCGTAAGTACCTTCATTACTCTTAAGTGCTATATTTATTCAATAATTTGGACCAATCATTTTCAGGTTCATTAGTCCCAATTGTTCATTTTTTCATGGTTTGATTGGTTTCTGAAATCTCATGGTTTTAGTTTTCCTCCAAAACTGAGAGTACTAGGTAGAAAAGTGCTAATAACAAGAAATACACCTTCTGGAAAGTTGGGGGCTTTTTTGTTCTTTTTAACTGAATAATGACATGAAAAAAAGCTCATTAAACTCTAGAGGTTTTGGAATATTATCTGGATGTACCAGAGCAATCTGAGTATTTGGGGAAAGCCAAACTAGAAATCCAAGATCAACTGAAGGTAATTCATTTTCTCAAGGCCACTTTAGATCATATTTGGCAGTCTTGAACCCTAACTCTCAGCTGCACTTGTTAAACATGGATGCCAATGGAGGCCACAGTCTGGTCCTCCAGGGCTGGTGGCCTTCTCCACTGGTTTTCCATGTTTCATCCAGCTAGGTTCACTTCCAAACTCTGACTTGTGGCACCACAGAGGGTTTGATGAATGCAAGGGAGAACCAAGATGGCAGAGTACCAGCTCAGAGTGGCAAAATGGGTAGAAAATTATCAGAAGGAAGAAAAAATTGAAATGAAGCTGCCAGTGATGCAGTTTCCATGACAACTGCCCTTCCACCTACAGTTTTAACCCACTTTTCCAGGCAGCCATTCCAGGAAGTGCAGGAAACCACACAACAGCTGCACATATCCTATTTCTAACACATCTCCTGATTAAAATAATTATTCCGTATATAGAGATTGCTCTGAATGGCAGTGGCTGAAGGTTTTAGATAGCCTGGGGGAGGTGATTTCTCCCAGTGCTAGATGCTTTCTGAAACAGCATGAAACCCCTTCTGAATGTGTATGCAAACCCTAGCATTTGGTGGAGGCAGAGTGAAGAAAGCACATCCCAAAGCCATTGCAATGGGATTTGTCCTGTGGTCCCTATGTCCTGTGGGGGTCACCCTGCTGGATGTACTCAAAACTACTCTTGTCCGTGCCACAGCCTCTAAGCTGCACATGCCGAGACCTTATCTTAGCAGAGGTAGCAGGGACCAGGTTTAAAGCCAGAGCACAGGACTTGCCTGTCACGCTCCATGTCCAGCATTTGTGAAGATCACTGACAGCCAGAGCCACCCTCACCTTCAGATTGTCCTCTCACAAGCGCAAACTGATGAAGTATTTTGTAGGTGAATCATTCCTGTAATCCTGGTGGGACCACATGGTGGTTGCAGCACGGTGTGGATGCTGTGTGGGGATTATGTGGACTGACATCAGAAAACAGTGAGTCCCCTTTGTAGTCCTGAGGTTGTTATTTCCCATTGTCATTGCTGTTATTGTTACCTCTGCTCTGGTTTCTAAAGGCCCCTGCAAAAATCCGTGTTCTCTTCCGCTAAATAACCTGACAGGAGACAGAGATTATACCTAAGGGCTTGTAATTTACACCAACATGATAGAAAAAGGGTTGAGGGAAAGCAAAGTTTTTGACAGGTAGAGAACTAAGGAATAAAATGGTTTTCTTAATGTCACACACTAAGTTTGTGGCCAGAGTGAGTCCAGATCCCTGAGTCCCACTCAGGTCTTTTATCAGCATGATGGCTCTTCCTTTCCTGCTCTCCCAGGCTGTCACTCCCATTTGTCCTTAGAAATATTGAGATAGTTCTGGCAGATGCATTAGCTAAAGGGGAACCTGTCTGAAATTATCCTTCCTTCCCTCCAAGGTGTGCCAAGGGAAATCTACATTTCTACTCAGTAACTGTGTTAACCACTTAATTCCAAAGGAAGCAGATAACAGGAAGATAATAATATGGGAATGGGTAGGTAAATAAAAGAATATTTCTCTCCAATAAACTTCAATTCTCTGGGAATTATTTTTTAAAGACTTACAAAGAAGTCTGCCAGAATAGGTAATGACTGTACTTAAGGGAGAGTCAATTGTCTTAAAAAACTTCATGTACTACAGTTACAGTGCTGGAAACAAGGATTTGGCCAATATGGGGGGATCTCTGGGTGACAGCATCTCCTGCAAGGACTTCTGGACAAACTCTGGCAGTCCTTAACATTTAATATCTAAACAGGAACGGCCAGATTATGAGAATATTCTTTCTTAGCACAAACTCACATTAGTTCCAGTGTCTTTGAGAGTCCAGGGGGACTGAGAAACCTGACTCTAAAATCCAGTTGAATGATTTTGAAATAAAGCATCTCCTTTTCTCAAAGATTGCTTGGGTTGGTACTTAGTGCGTAGTGATAGTGGATATTAGGATAACAGCACGTTTCCAGCCAGCCTGGTCCCAGTTCACACATCTTCCTGGCTTCACAGGGATAAGCAGGGCTGTGTGAGGAGTGTCATGTTTGACTGAAATGGGTAATGAACAGGAGGAGGCTTGTGGGGAGGGAATGCCAGAGATGGGATGGTGGCTGCTGTAAGGTCACGGGTGAGGGAAATTCTGGGTGCGTTTTTGTTCAGCTGTGTCTGAGGCAGAGGTGTGGAGCACAACTGCCGGGTGAATGTGACTCCACTGAGTGTTATTTGCCAAGCAGAATGCAGAGAGAAGGAAAACTTATCTTGCACTTTCCAGTGTCCCCATTTCATAAATATGATACATTAATATTCATTATACCACATACATTATCATTTTGGAAGGAGATTACTGGGGATTCACTATTTTCTCTCCATCATATTTTCCAATTAGGATCCCGTCTTTTGCAAATAATAAGCTTTTTGTTGCCAGAGGCTTTGCAGCAAAGTTCCAGTCACAGCACTGGCATTCTGTTCAGCCTCAATTTCAAAAAAAAAGTGCAAATTGAAGAACAATTATATTTTTAATGACAGGTTAATCTTCCTGTACTAAATGTGATTAGAGAATCACCTGGCTAGTGTCAGAGAATACAAGAGCTGGTAGGAGTTGTTTCCAAAAACTCTAGGGAGAAGAGTAAGGAAGACCTCTCACAAATTCACCACTGAGTCTAAGGGGCTGATCTGACAAACTGACTTTGGAATTCTTGGGGGAGAGACAGAAGGATAAGAGAAGAGAGGAACAGCAAAGAAAAAGGGGTAGACTGAGTCCTTGTTCCCCTTAAAATGCAAAAATCTTTTGGCTCTGTGGCTGTCTCACAGGTACAAAAGCAAACAAGGCTGTTGTCTTTCAGCACTAGCAAGAATGGTGGTTGGGGACGGGTCTCTGCTGAGCTCTGCCAGGGAGGGGAAGACCAGCACATCAGTTTTTGGGAGTTCCCATAGTACTTCTTCTGTACTTGAAGTCCTTCCTTTAGGCTCCTTTGTGGAGTAGAGACAAACCCAAACACTGTCCTTCTTCAAAGGAGGAAGAAATGGTGAAGAAAAATGCAAAAAAACCTTTCAGATGTTTAAGCCCAGGAGGTTAAACACTAAAAAATGCTTGGGATAAACACTGAAATCCCACAACAGACACCATGTGGCTGTATCTGTGCAGCCAGCAGCACATCAGGCTTCTGGAGAGAACATTACAAGGAAAGGGAATGAGGAAAGAACGGAAATTCTACTCAAAATGCACAGGAACATCAGCAAACCCTTTCCCCACTCCTGCTCCTCCACTGCCTCTTCTCTCTGTCCACCCCCTCAAGACTTTTTGCCTCATCCATGTGTGGCAGGAGGTGTCTCCAGGTGACCCTGCTTCAAGGCCAAGCAAGCAGGTGATGCTTATGGTCCTTCATGCCCACCAGACCAGATGTAAAGTTCTGCAACCTCCTTAACTGCAATTGGCCTGACTCTATGGATTTCACCTTCCATTAGTACAAATTTGTAAAGGAAAATAAATAAATAAATATTAAAGAAAAAACCCACAACGAAACACAAGAAATACAAATTTAGCCAGCTCTGTGAGAGGCTAAGTATTCCCTACACACATACACATGCTAGTGAAACAGCCCTTTAAAGTTGTTGGTGTTGTCAGTTACAAGAGCAGCATTTAACATTTAATGGTTGTTTTTGGTCAGAGCTGTTACGTTTCATTGTTTGCTAGATTTGTTCCTTAAATTTACTTGGCTCTGTGCCATGCAATTCCTCCAGTTTTGTTTTATATTGTACTTGGGGATGAAGAATTTTTATATTTTTTTCCCCTCTTTGAAGACATATTATGAAAGGATTTTCATGTTTCTTGCCCAGTGCGTTGTCTTGTCATGTCTGAGGGCAGATGTCCCCTTACAAGCCCTGCTGGAGTTCCAACTTGTTCTCAGTCTCCTCCTAGCTGAGAATCACCAATTGCAGCAGGCAAAAGGAACACTAGGAAAGTTTGGGTTAATTAAATTGTGAAGAAATTTCCTGAAAAAGTAATACCTGGTCTGCTGATGCCATAGCTCTTAGAGAAGTCTAAAAGTAAAGAGACAGAAATAAGTTGATGCCTGTACTTTTTTTCCATTATAATAGGCTGGATTAGCTGTTCAATTAAAACAAATACAAAGCAAGGAAATCCTGCTGTGCATCTTGACCTTTTTTATAAACTGGCACTCATTCCTATGAATTGACCCATTATTTACCAGGTCTGTTTTAATCAAAAATTCAGGGAGTGAGA
Organism: Picathartes gymnocephalus; assembly: GCA_013390045.1. NCBI lineage: Eukaryota > Metazoa > Chordata > Aves > Passeriformes > Picathartidae > Picathartes > Picathartes gymnocephalus. The sequence goes on from WEKY01051444.1 coordinate 24,954, forward strand.
GGTTTTCACAAGTGTTTGCCAGAGACTCCTTGCAATTTAGAAATTGTGACCGGTCATCAAAGCCACACAGTTCTGTGGTCTCCATCATTCTTATTCCTGATTTCTGGGGGATCAAAATCTTTATGGCAAAGTTTTAAAGGCAGGAAAATGTGATTTATCTGTTGGGGTTCTTTTCCAGCTGAGAACATGAACAACATGTTCCTATCCCAGCAGACTGCAGTGGGCACCCAGCAAAATGACCCTGGCCACAAACTTCACCTCCCTGAATATCGAGTGTCTTTTCTTTACCTAGCCAGATGCATTTTCAGCTAAATAGTATTGACCTATAGGGTGTTGAGCTCAATTTCCACTCCTATTACATGTTTCCTGGCATGTTTATAGTACTTCTAATTAATTATTTCTAATTGCCTGTGTTTTTCTCTCTCACCCCCCCCA
>WEKY01051444.1:25429-67453 GCA_013390045.1 Picathartes gymnocephalus
TTTTTGTGCGTTTGTTTCTTGTTTCTCTCCCAGCCTTGGTAACAAGATGTTGCATCTCTTGAGGCTGTGAGGGTAAAAGTCTATTAATAAATAATTAAGTGATGAGGCTCCAGCAGTGTGGAGTCACGTCTTGCCATCACATGGCTGTAGTCTCCATGGCGACTCACCAGTGTGGAGTGAAGGGTTCTCTTTGAGAGAAGGCAAGAAGAGGTTATCCAGGGCAAAAATATGAGAAGTTAAATTATATTTTAAAATATTAAAGGCACTGTTACACTGGCTAGTTCCCTAAATAACCTGGAAAGATGGAAATCTATTACCCCTGTTCTACCAGCATCCCCTCTTTCTGTCTGCCACTGTCCTATGGGGCTTTTCTGGCCCAGAGCCTCCAGCACTGAGGCTTTCCATGCTGTAGATGATCCTATCTGCCAAGCAGCATTTCCCCCGTCCCCGTTACCCCTCTGACCTCGCAGATCCCCAGCAATGCTGCTGCTGAACTGTGCAGTCTCCAGCCCCATGAGGAGGGTGACTGATCTCTGAGAATGGTGAGCACTGGATAGTTTTTCCTGTGTCAACAAGTCAAACCTTAAGGTCTGAATTCCAGAGGTTCTCATTTCTCCGCTCCTCTGTGCACTCCTTCCCTATCACAACAGCATGTCACCATTCCCTGGAGCTGCCCTGCAACCTGCCTTTCTGCTAAATTCACACCTGCTCCTCATTAGAGCAAGATTTTGAGAAGCTTTTGCTATGCTTTTCTCCTTTTCTGGCAAGACTTGGAGGCAGTTTCATGCACTGGCACATGAAGTAGCCCTTCTATTTTTTCCCATCACATAATCCACCTCTAAGGATAGCAAGGACATTTCTTGCCCATTCAAAGCAGTAGTTTTCAAAGGAAAAGTGGTTAGCTCAGCAGTTCCAGCATCTGTAAAAGTGTGTCCTTGTGCAGCAGTGGGATCTGAAACCCCCTTAGTCTGTTACCAGCTTTCCATCTGTGTTAGCAGCTACCCTCTCCACAGGCATCCTGATCCCTGCACTTCAGCCAACACAACTTTCCCAAACCCCCACCTCTCCAACGACGTTTCATGGGAACATGAGAAATGTTAATCTTCCTGTAATGCCAAGGATGTAAATCACACTAATTATCTCCCAGGCTTCAGAAACATCCTGGGCTTTCATTTCCTCTGCAAACTTCTGGAGCATTTACATTAACTTTTGGCAGGTAAATTGTAGGGGGCCCAAGCCATCCATCACATAAAACTGCATTGAAAACACATCAAATTCAGAGTTCTGACAGGCAGATAGGTCTCTGCTCTAAAGGAATGAAAGTTTTGATGTCACAGATCCCTTTTCCTCACAAGAGGACATATTTAAGCCCAGGATCCTCCTTCTTTCCACACACTGACAGCAACCACGATTTGCTGACTGCTCAGTGCCCACATCCCTGCATGGACACAAGCCTGGTGACCAGACTGTCAGCCTGGTGCTACTTCTGGTTTTCTTCAAGCTCCTAGCACAGGATCTGCTTGACAAAAGGTGGCTCTGGCCTTGTAGAACTGAAATCTGCTGCAAACTGGGTCTTGATGAAGTGAACAGCCCCCAGTTCACCTTGGGAATGGGTCTGTTCCATTTGGTTACCACCAAATTTCTGAGAAAGTCTGGGAAATAGAAAAATCTTTTCCATCCCCCTTTATTTTTTTTTAACCTTTTGGTGGCAGATTCCACAATGGAGGTGAAAGACAGTTTGAGTGAGGTTATCAGAGGGATAAAACAATACTTGAAGCAGCTTCAGACCTGTTTTCATGCTGTTCTCCTTTAGACACTGCACAGGTTTCCAAAAATTGTTTTCCTGCCCTTTTCACCTTCATGTTCCTCTCCTCCCAACAGACTGAGGCCAGAGCAGAAGAGCAAAGTGGATTAAATTTTTTTCTTCATAAATCTGATGTCTTATCTTTGCTGTCACACTTCCTGATATTCACCATCACCAGTGGAAAAAAAAAGGGAAGTAATCTGAAATTCAGAGCTTGGTAGGTAAAATAAAGAACAACAAGAATAACTATGACAATTATGCCGGTTCCTCTTTCTTCTTTTTTTTCTTTTTTGTAGGACTGCCTATGGATTCTAACACTGACTAGGGATTTAAAATAGTTCATCTCTTTTTAAGTGATGATGGCAGCCTAATTTTGACTCAATATTTCCTGATGCTGAAGGGAAAAGAGAAAAAGAATAATTACAACACACAAAATAAGCAGAAATTGTTTCAGTGAGGTGTTTTGATCACCCCCATGAGCTGTTTTCTTGCTGTGTTGTGCGTGACTGAAAATCAGAAAGTGAATCTGCCTATTACCAAATGGGAAGCTGACCAAACTCGTTTCATCAGACTGCAACAAAAATAGCGAACAGGGGAAAAATAAACGTAAGTGATTAGAATTATTTCCATTCTGACAAAGAGACTTCATGAATGATACAGGAAAAGCTTCCTGAAAAAGAAATTAAAAATCTAAATTAAAGTTCTTTGAATGGGGGGAAGTTGAACAGATTCCCACCAGTGGAGTCAAGGACTATCAGTGAATGAGTGGCCTTTGGATCTGCTCCCAGGCCAGTCCCTGGGAAGGGGCTCCATCTCTCCCTGAACCATAACCTGGGATCTCTGTATGCTGCTGCTTGCTTTTGGAGTCAATTCCAACCCTGCACAAGGAGCTGAATAAACAAATTACTGCCTGTGCATGTGTGTTCATTAGAAAAAAAAATCCCCACACTGATTACTTGGCAGCCTGATATTTCATAATATCACAATGGGTTTTGAGAGATGAACAGCTAAAGCAAATCCTCTGTGAAAACCAATATCTCCACCTGTGGGAAATGCAAAGATAACAGGCAATTGTGACTAAAAATGCAATTACTACAAGAGAAAAAGATTCACTTTCCTTCATATGCATAAAAATCATGAAAAGATGTTTTCATCCTAAGCAAAGAAGGCCTGAAGCTGGGTTTTATTCTGCATTTAGAACCAATAATAATCTTTCACCTATTATACGTCTCCCTGAAAAAAATTTATTCTTCTTCATCTCACCTAGAAGGTTCTCTGCTTCTAGTCAATTATTTAAACAGATGCAAAGAAATAAGGTAGGGAAAGTAAATATTTGACTTTGAGCCTTTATAAATCCTGTTTTCTCATTTTTTCTTTCTGCCTTTTGAGATCAGATTTCTCTTGCAACCTGAGTGTGTACAAGACAGCCTTCCTAGTTTTATTTTAAAAATATTCTATGTTTTAACCACTAGCAAAATTTAAGAGAAGCACAAGACCATCCAATGCCAATGACCAAAGAAGGAAGACCCATCCTGTACATTGTGGGACGGTTGTAACTGGCAAAACCCTACATAAAGCCTAGCACAACTCCTCTCTCACACTGCATTTGTGATTTCATCCCTTGACCTGGCTGCTGATTGCTCTTACTTTGGGTAGAGAAGTTCAACCTCCTCTCAGAGGGTCAGTTTTCTGGTTTTCCCAATCAATGACCAAAATACTCACATGTAGGACCCCCACACTTCGGGTAAGGAGAGCTTTAGGGGCGACGTTCAATGATTGCTGCTCTGCTGGGTTCCTCTGCTGCAGGGTGAGGGATTGCCCCCAAAAAGAAGCCACAGAAAATAAATTTACTCCTGATTCAGAAGGAACTGAACAACCACAGTGTGGTTGTGGTCACTTTAGTCCACACTTGTGTATTACCCTTTCCACTTCAGCCTCCCACTGGTAGCTCCAAACCCTTGGACTGCCTTTAGGATGATTGGCAGCAAATCTAGATGCACCTCTGCTTCACCCAATCTCCATTTGCACCCAGCCTTTGGAACTGCAGAGGTATCCTTAGGAAACCATCCCAGACCTGCTACAGAGAAGATCCAAAGAAGCAGGGAAGAATCAAATTTCAGGATTATTTACTAATTTATGGGTTGGTGACTATGTAAAGCATGAACATAAGTCCTAAAATTTTGCTGTCAGATCTCTACAGGTAGATCCACTGCACTGTACACATTCCCAATGACTTAGAGGGAAATTGCATGGGAATGAGGAGCAATCTCCATTACCCCGGGTCTCACATGGAAGCCTGGAGGCTCTCTTGCATTATCTTTTTTGCTGCATTTCCTCCAAATTCAACAGTCTGACCTCCAAATATAGCATTCTGGCCTTCTGTCTGCAAGCCAATGTACAATGTTGACCTCCTGTGACTGTTCTGTGAGTGGGGTCAGCTAAAGAACATCTCCTTAAGGTCAAGTGGGTCGAGGACATGATTTGGAAGAAGGAACAAGAACTCAGTGCAGCACAAACATTGTCACAGAGAGCATTGCTCCCACACAAGAGACACTGAGAGTGCTTCAGCATTCCTGAAAAGCATCTCTGTTAGAAGAAAATGGCCTAAGAATGGAGACTGTTGCTTGAATCTGTCACTGAAACAAATACAGAAAATGAAACTATTGAAAACTGTGTCAGTTCTTGCACTTGGGGTTTTCAGTGTGAGGCTGAACTCCACCAGAGGTGAGGAGCAGTGCTGGTGTGTGAATGACCCAGTGGCTGGGATCAGCTCCCCAAGGCTTCCTCAGGATGTTTCAGGGTCAGCAATGGCCACAGCAAAGAGGACAGTGAGATCAGGTGAATTAAAACAAGAACAAATTTTCCAGTCTACTTTTCAGGTATTGTACTAGCTTGGGCAGTAGATACAGCTCAGCAAAACCCTGTGACCACACCTCTGGTGAGGGGTGAATAACAGATTATCATCATTTTACAGCAGCTACAAATCATGGCTGTGCCACTGCATCTCGTGGGAAAACACAGCTGCTTTCTGAGCAAATAACAGCCCATTGATAGGCAGCCCTCTGAGTCAGGAAAGGTTTGACAGTGTATAAAGCCTTTCAGCAAGGAAACCGCTGTAAATCTTTCCCAGGCAGGCTGAAGTATCTGAAGAAATACTTACACCTCGCTGATCACTGAACCTCAGATTTGTGATAAGACAGAAATCACTGCTGTCTGATCCACTAACCTGTGAGATATGAATCAGAGAGTCTATGCCCTGTCCAGAGTCGGCAAAATGTATCAACATAACAAAACACATCATCGGTCTGACATTTCTGTTGTCAGCCTCAGGAAGAAGAAAAAGGGTGGTGGAGTCCAGACTGCCTTCTGGTTCCTCCAGAGCAAAGTTGGACCTTGCTGGCGAGCTAAGGAAACCCTTGTTAATGATACCCTACAGTACTGGAGATCTTTCATGACAATGCTGAAAGAAAATGACATACTTAGCTGATTTTAGCACATCATCCCCATCAGAGAAGTGCTTTGCACAAAATCAGTCAAACTGTTTCTATCTTTGCCACCATCAGCCCCAGCTGGTGAGGTTGTAAAGCTTGAAGAATACACATAATAAAAGATACAAAACACCCTCCCCAGGATAAGATCTTTAAATATACAGCAGCTTTCAGTTCACCTTTCACATCTGAAACAGTGCATGCAACTCCACAAAGCAAACTCAGCCCTTTCTGGTGTGTTCTGAGAGAAATATTCATCCACACTTAAACATATTGCACCGTACCATGTTTCCCCAGGGCCCCTGATGTTGTTACTGCCCTGACAGACACTGCCACCTCCCAAATGACAGCTGCTCTGACCTCATGCACCCTGACACAGAAACGCATTTAAGACAATGCTTTATCTCAGAGGTGCTGCACATTCACACATGCACACAGACACATAAAATTATATCAGCCATTTAAATAATCTTTGCCCAGCTGTCTTTTAAAATGCCTCTTTCTTCTTTTTGTAACCAAAGGCTTTAATATTCAAATGTTCACGAGAACCAGCTTTATTAAAATTAGGGCTTGGGGAAACGGTTTCAAAAAGGAGCAACGAATATTACCCAACCATTTAAAAGATGCTAATTAATGGAGTTCTGAAGCCCAGGGAGGCCATTTGAGGGAGCAGAGATTCTTCTACTAGACAGATTTGTAACTTAGCGCTTCGAGTGGCAGAGGCGCAAAGAAGAGACGAGTGAAATAAAATGCAAGTAGGTTAAGAAGAACAATCCTCCAGGTATTATGAGGACTCCAGAGTTTCGTTCTGTGCCAGCGATTTGAGTTGTCTGCCCATGAGCTCTATGCATGAAGATTTTTTTTCCTGGCCCTGACACAAAACAGAGTTTGTGCCTCTTCCCTGCTGGATCTGCGTTGTGCTGGGAACAAGCGAGCGTAACCCATGCGGTGCGAGCCACGGCTGCCAGCTGAGGCGGTGCTGCAGGAGCCACGGAGCAGTGCGTGTCGAGATAAATCTAATCTTGAGGTAGATGGGCATGTTCACACACAAGTGCACAAGGAAAGGGTTTTCTATTGGAATAGCAGAGAGACACCAGAATGGTCAGAGTTTTCTATGTAGGCTTTTTTACTATTATTTCACCTGAGTGTGTAAAATCGGGGCATCTCAGCAGAACCCCACTTTCACCTTTCCCTAGATCCTGACAATCACTTCTCTCAGCAGAATAAATCCATATTCATATCTGTACACTGAGCACAGGTACTAATGTCCTAATTTTTTCTCTCTGTCTCCTTCCTGTTTTTCTCTCTTGTGCACAGATACAACCCTGGGTCAAGAACTGAAAATACTCCATGGACTAGAGAAATAGATTTTTTTGGTGAGCCTTGTATATACATATCTATTCCAGCTCCACTGTAGAAAAGACATCTCTGCAGTCTGACAGTGATTTGTAGCTGGATCTTTTTCACTGATGCAGTTCTTGTCGGGTCACTTGCTGCAAAAGAGCCAGGGTGGACTGGTGATTTGAAACCTGTGATCCAAGAAGGAAACTAAAAGGCAACAAAAGGGACAGATGCTGGGAAAAGCCTCCTCTCCAGCCTACCCCAGCATGCAGGTGTCTGGGGAGGAAGGAGCACTGCATCCCAGAAGCACAACTGCCCTCCGCAGCTGTTGCTGAACTGGATGAAGAATGAAGAATTTGCTGACCCTGTTCTGTTTTAATTATTCTGTAGTTAATCCATCACTAGGCCCTCAAAGCTCTAAGTCGGGCCTATTCAGTAAGTAGATGAGGGAAGTTACCTGTATTCAACTTTTTCCAGATGTGAGCTCTGTCACTGTGTTCATTACCTACTTATTCTCTCCCACTACCCTGCTTTGGAGCACAGCCACTGAAATAGGTGGCTTTCCAGGTGCACAATAAATAAAGCCTTCCTTGTCACGTCCTGTACTCAACCAATGCTCAGGTTCTCTTCCCACCTGGTTTAGCCCTTCAAGGTGACACTAATCCCACTCTATATCCACTCTACAACTTCTGTAATGGGACTACAGACAGACATCTTGCCTTGTCTACAGGAAGACTCCAGCCTCTGATACCCAACCCAAATTTTTGATGAAAATTAGGGCAACAGCCACTAACGTGGAGCACTTCCAGTAATGGAAGGTGTCCCTGTGCATGGCAGAGGGGTTAGAACAAGATGATGTTTAAGGAGCCTTTCCAACCCAAGTCATTCTGATTCCATGAATCTGTAGCAATGCACAAATGGAGCTCAGAGGTGTTCATCCCTCTCAGCTGACACCATCTCTGCCCTAATGAACTCATTTGTGGTTTATTTTCCATTGTCAAGCTCTCGTGTTCTCTCTTTTTTCATACCCAAACCAAATACTGCTGGTTAAAAATAAGTTCCCTACATTTTCCTGGGTGTTCTTTGGAAGCCTCCAGAGTGTCATTTGCTGGGAAGGACACCCCAAACAAGTGCAGGGCAAAGGCCATTTAAGTCTGTAATAATCCTTTAACGTTTGTGAAGAGGCTGAAATCTGGACATTTCGATTGTGCAGCTGAGGCCTCTTTCTGCAAGTGGACCATGTTTCAATTGTCCTGTGTCTGGATTAAGGTTTAGACACTTGACCTCAGCTCGAATATGAGTCTGTCCTGTGGCACATTGTCTCCTTGTGCTGCTGGAATCGAGGCTGCAGATCTCGCCTTAGCTCAGTGCAATCTGTTTGCATTCCATTAATCTGCACAGGGAGTGCTGAGCCACTGCTGCCTTTCCCCGACAAACCTCAGCTAGAGAATCCCTTCTGGCTGATGTAGTGAAAGCTTAAGATATTTGAAGCAAGGAGATCTGAGGTTTTGGATAAAACACCGGGTCATGGAGGCTTAATATGTTCTTGCACATCAGCAGAGCGAAGGTACCTGTCCGTACACATGCTCTTTGCCTGGAGCTAATGCAAAATAATATGATGTACCTTCACTTTGTTTCACTGTCAGCGAAGTTAAATTGCATTATTATATCTTTGTCACCAGCCAAGAACGTGTGCCCAGACTGCTACCTCAGCTCTTCTGATGTTCGGTAACTTGTTAAGTCACTCTCACTTGATCATATGTCAGAGCTTGGAGTCCTTCACAGCTGTCACAAAGTCCTTGGGAGTCCTGGTTTTGTTACTCTGGGATATATTCTTATTTGCAAGGACTTATGGCCGTATTTAGCACAGATATTTTACCCAGATTTTTATTTTTTTTACCTGGGGTGTGACAGATTGGATGCTTTTTATTGATCAGGAAACCCATCTCCCAAGAGAACAGCACTTTCTGACTCAGGCACTTTCAAGTCCTTTAATGAGAACTAAAAATTTAAAAAAAAATAATAACTGAAAATGGTTCTTAAAGAAGAAAAAGACTCTGTCAAATATCTGATAACTGCAAGGCTATAAATAAGAGAGATACTTTTTAAGTTCATAGAACTTCATTGTTTTCAGAGAGCTATTGGGAGGAATAGCATGAAAAAAATGGACTCTGTTTCTCCAGTAGTATATAGATTGACCCTCCTAAATGAAGACAGTTGGAAAGAATTATATGATCTGAGACAGAAAGGCAGCAGAAATCCAGAGTTTATATAAATGTATCTATTTAATTTATGTCTCAACTCCAGCAGCCTGCCATAAAGAAAATGAAATGCAAGCTGGAAACACAGGCTAGTTCTAATAGATGCAGGGGGAAGAATAAAGCTAACAAATATATTTGTTTCCCTAGTAATCCCTCTTCATTATAGGGCATAGCTGTTTTGCTTAATGGTCATAAATGAATCCAATATGAACTCAAACAAAAGGAGGTTTCTTTTCTGTTTGTAGATTAAATCATTTGTAAAAATATTTCAAGTGCATTCAGCATCAGCGAAGTCAAATAAAGCCTCTGATTCACACAAGCAAAAATTTACCATAGCTTGTGTCTTTCTATGACAAGTGGCAAGAGGTAATTTTTCCCTGGAGCCAACTTCCATTGGATCAGTGTTGTTCCAGTCTATGGCAGAGAGAGTTTGTGTTTGAATCTGTGTACCAGCACGCATAATAATGAATCACACCCTACATTGATTTAGTAAACCAATAGGTTTTATTAACTCAACAATGAGATTAAAATGGATTAAAACAGGAGAGGGGCTCTATCATTGCTCAAGCAATTTACCCCAATTCTACAGCAAGTGCAATTCACTTTGCTTTTAATACCTGATTAGACTCCTCTCAGTACTGCTGAAATGTTTTTTTCCAGGGGGAAAAGTGCAGCAGATATAGGTGAATCCTATACCCACGTGTAACTACAGAGAGGCCAGGCAAACAAGCCAACTTTGATTAAAGTTTGGACCTTTCAGTGTTATCCCAGACAAAGAAGTCGATGATTTCTCTTGGCAGGGAGTTCTGCAGCCTCTTGTGCTAAAACACACAGAAATCACAGATAGAGCACCAGTCCTGTGAGGAGCAGCTGAGGGAGCTGGGTGTGTTTGTTCTGGAGAAAAGGAGGCTCAGGGGAGACCTTATCACCCCTCGCTACTCCTGGACAGGAGGTTGCAGCCAGGTGAGGGCTGAGCTCTCCTCCCCAGTGGCAGGGTGAGAGGAAAAGCCCCGCTGTGCCTGCCCTGCCCTCCTCACCCCACACCCTGCACTGCAGCCCAGCAGGGCCCCGGGTCACAGGGTGGCTCCGGGCTGGAAGCTGTGGCAGTGCCCTGGTGCTGAGCAGCAGCCTGGAGCTGTAAGAGCTGCCTGAGAACAAGGTAAATTAGGTCAAGCAGAGCTGTGTTGCTCCTGGTACCCGAGTGGGCAGTGTCAGAGCCCTGAGTGCTTCTCCCCTCCATGATCTCCAGCTGAGCTTCACGCCTGTTCCATCAGCGTCAGCACGTTCAGGATTCAGCACCACCCTTCTGCAGGAACACTTTGGGAGTCCCCTGGTGCAAACCAGTGGTTCTCAACCCCCGAGGATGCCTGGGGACCTGGGGATTTTTTCTAATGGCTCTGCAGTGGGAAGCCATAAATCTTGCAAAAGGGTAAATCTTCCCACAGTAGGCTTAGGCTTGCTGGACAAGGCTTACATGGGGAAAGCAAGGAGGTTTTAGAGGACAACAAATTGGAAAAGGTTGAAAAACACTTGAATATAACTTGTCCTGGAGTCTAGGGACAGTATAGGAGAGCCTCCTGTTTTGCCTGGCCTAACCACTTACCCAAGTGCTCTTTGGACCCCAACTGGATCTTTAGGGAAATTCCTGTCAGAGCCCAGGTGTCTCTGAGCCCAGCCTAGTAAAGGCCAGCTTGGGAGGGATCGGCCTATGGGGTATGGAACCATAGAAGATAGGGCTGGAGGAGAGCCCAAGGAAATATCTAGTCCTCATCCTGAGCCAGGAAAACTAACATAATGAGTATTTAATTGCTTTAGTATGGGCTTTTTGTATAAATTGTGTGTAATCATCGAGTTATGCTGTACATATGCAATAAAATTAGGCAAATATTCAATGTTTTTTCACAGATAAAGATAAAATAAATCCAGTTCTCCCTTCTTGAGTTAATCCACCATGAACAACTCGATCAATAACGATCCTTTTAAGCCATCATCCACCCACCTCACTCCTTCCCACTTTCTCCTGTTTTCTGGGAGCAGTTTGATTTAAATTGCCAATAACTATCCTCACGACTGCTGTAATTATGACATTCATTATGATTGCTATTTGTTATTATATCAGTAAAGGAAATACTTTCTCTCTCTGTGGGAATTTGAAAGATTTTGGAATAATTTTTCCTATTCTGGATTTATCAGTGTTTGTGAACCAATAATCTAAAAAAAAAGTACAGATCAGATCAATGCAAAGTTAATTTAGATACCTTGAAAATATTTCATTTAGATGGTGGTGAGATTTCTGAAATTAAAAAAAATGTGTTTAGTTGTTGAATAGGAGGAAATAGGATTTTTTTCCATTTAAAAAAATTAAGGTTTCTTCAAATGAGGAAATGCATTTAAACCAAGTTCTTCTGCAAACAGCTTGTTTTGACCTACATTCACCAAGAGAAAAAACATTTAATCTAAAAATTGTCAGCTTGCCATTTACTATCAAAAGTTTATATGTCACATACAAAGCTGCATAAAAAGTTACTGCTGTTGTTGGTCTTCTCACAAAGAAAAACAGAATGGCCTAAAGGAGTTAAGCACAGTCAGGGATTTTAAGTTTGAAACTTCTTAGACATTTTTGATACCATCTTAGCCTCCAGGTCACACAGAAATGACCTCTAACTCTGCAGCTCTAAGACAGCTTTGCAGAGCTCTTGTAACTTAATTGCAAATATACAAGTTTGGGCTTTATGCAGTTATTATATAATCAGCAAACCCTTATCCATCCTTTTAACTTGGAATGTATTCACTTAGAGTAAATCTGATGCTATTACCTTCACCCCAGTTTTGACAGCTGTAGTCAAGGGCTGTTCATCTCAGATATTCCAAATCCAGCCTCTCAAGCATGGGCAGCTGATACAGACTCGACTCGTCACGGACTGCAGTCTGTGAACTTGGCAACTGCATGAGCAAGTGACTCATGCCCCAGTTCGTGTTTGTCTGTTAGCTCAGACACATTTGTCTGGAGAAGAGCTGTGGAAATAATTGGGTTTGGGGCGTAGTGGCAATTCTCATTGCATAAGGATACTATAAATCACATTCAAACCTGATGCCAGCTTCCTTTACCATCCTGCTTTTAAAAGGTTACATCTAAAGAGGTTTTCTTCTCATTTCTGGCATCTTGAACTTCTCTGACCCTTTGTCTCTTTGCCCTAAAACCTTGGGGCATGTAAAGTCTTTACCTATTAACTGTTGTTCCTGTACTGTGCTGCATTTGCCTGGTCTGTTTCCAGCCAGATGATCTTGTTTGTACAAAGCAGTGATGCTGAGGATCTGTAGCTCCTTACTGTGAGCCTCAGCAACATCAGCAGCTCTGGGAGGAGAACCTGCAGACCACCTGCTTAACCATTGAGGGCTTCGGTAGCAGCTCCAAGGGGCTGCAGAAGGTCCATTGTCCTGAGGAACATCTATGAGCTTTGGAGATTTATGAATGCCTGTGACAAACTGCTTCAGTTGCTACCTTTGTAAAAAAGGGGTGATCCGTTAAATTCCAGCCAAGGGAGAAGGTGGTGATCAGCTCAAGTGTTCTGCTGGAGACGCTGGGTACAGTGACTTTACTCACTATGACTTTACTGTCTCTGGCACATGATGGAGCTGGGCAGAGTGCAGGAGCTCCCTGTGGCTGTATGAGAAATCCAGTGCACTAAGGACATATCATGGAAAGGTTTGGGATGAAAGGGACCTCAAAGACCATCTCATTCCAACCCCCTACCATGAGCAGTGACACTTCCCACTAGACCAGATTGTTTAGGGCTCCCCTCAACCTGGCCTTGAACACTTCCAGGAATGCAGCGTCTTTTCTGATAAAGGCGTGGGGCTGAAATTAGTATAATGTAAGGAAAAGCTGTATATCAAAGGGAGAAAAAAAGTAAGCTCATCGAATATGGTTCCCAAAGAAATTATGTAATCTGAGTAAAGAAAAATGACATGAGACTCCAGCCTGACAATTTCCTTACCCTGGTTCTCTGCTGCCATATAAACGTAGGGATTCAACACAGCCGCTGAGGGAACATTTGCCTCCAGTGAAGAACAGTAATTAGAGTATTTCCAGTGCACCATCCATTTCTTCTTATGCTATATGAATTGTCCTCTCTTGACTAAAAAGGGTCAATCATATAAAGAGGTCTTTAACCCTGCTCCAAGCAGTAGGAGGAAAGGGGAATATTTCTGAACATACACATAAAGTTTGTTGGAACAGCCCGGGGAAAATCGTTCCAACAAATGTCTGGTTCATAGCTAGGTTTTCCAGATGGCATCAATATATCATGAAGAGTCAAAGAGAGCCTTTCTGAATGCAAATTGCTATTCACATTTTACCTAATTTATGCAAATTAGCTCATTCAGTCTTCTACCTAATCCTCCCTGGAGTTCCTCCAAGGTTTGAAAGGAAAGATATTCTTCTTGCAAAATATATATAATCCATATTAATTGCTTCTGATGGAGATGAGTGGGATGGACAGCTATTCCAGCAGTTAATATTTTAATCACTTCAGCCCAGCAGTAGCCCTGCCTTAGGTGAACAGCCCCAGACTCTGTCCACATTGCTGACATAAACCATAAACGGCTGCATGCTGCGATGCTCCCAGTGGAGACTGGCAGGGAAGCAGATTTTGGGAGGAACTGATCAGCATTGAACTTTTGAGGACAGAGCTGGAGTGTGGGCAGATCCAATAGGCAGCAGACCAAAACATTTTGGCTACCCAAGCTGGGAAGAGGGCTGCAGGAGAGGGATGAGGTTTGGTGATGGAGCCACAAGGATTCTCCTGGGGATGCAGGGTTTTGTGAAGTGATGCACTGGCAGAACTGTCAGATGGGTCAGACTGAGCCAAGATGAGAAGTGCTGAAACACAACTTCCCACCTCCCTGGGGAAGGTGGAGATGCAGGGATGGCAGAAGAGTAGAAGGGGTCAGCACGACACCTCTATTAGTTTAAGCCAGAGGTGTGGGAATACCTGAGATCCATCTGTTCAATGGACATCAACACATCCTGAGTCCAGCCAGCACCTTGCCCCCCTCTGTCCTGAACAGAAGAGGATTTATAGAAGAATGAATGGGAAAAGCAGAAGATGATTGAGTTGGGAAGTCTCAAAATTATCCTGTTATTAAGAAGCAATTAAAATATGTTAGAGCATATTGACTTCAGTCTGTCCTTGCTTTAATGCTTGTGTGTTATCTGGAATAGCTGTTCTTTAACCACACACTTGTTCTTATGGATTTCTTAGCCCTGTCCTTTGTGTCTGGATGCCTGTGATCAGATACTGAGATAAAGTAGTAAGACTAATACTGAAATCAATGAATTAGAGATTTAATGCATTGATATTTCATGGCTTATCTGTGTAGAAAGGCAAGACTGATATGCAAGCACTGAAATGGTCAGTGCCACTTGTGGTACTGACAGACCTCAGAACTCCCTCACACGGTGGGTTTTGTCAGCATCAGCGGAGGGCACATGGCAACCCATTACACCTCTACCAAAACCCACCCAAATCCCCGTGGCTGAAGCAGAGTCCAAGTGCAACAGGTGAGAACTGGGTCTGGTTTAGATGCACTTTATTGTTATTGCCCAAGCCTGTAACACTCTTGGCCCAACAGGGGACCTGCATCAAATAACACAATCTTTTTGCATGATCTTCTTTCCAGACCATGGCAAAGGCACTGACTGATGTTTTTCAGCAGGGTTTTTTTTTTTTTTCTTTTTTTTTTTTTTTCTTTTTTTTTCCTCCATAGTGCTGTCAGTAACAAGTCTCCTTCTGCCAATCAGGAAAACTTGCCTCTGAAGCATTTTGAATTGACATTTCAAATACATTTTTTTTGTGTCAGGTCTGTAGGAAAAGACTGAAGCAATTGATTGGTGACTTTCAAGAAATACATATTTTTTACTCTTCTGCAGGGAAGACATGGGATTTTCTGACAATGCCTAGGGACAGGTATATCACTGCACCACACTGCACAGCTCTTATTTCTGTAACATGATCGATGCTGTCTGCTAAAATTTCAGAGGGATCCATAAGATTACAAAGTGCAAGGAGGTGGGAAGAACCTTCTTTGCCCTCCAACTACACATAATAGTGGCGTGGGGTTTAATGTAAGTAATAGTAGAGCAGAGTACATTACAGCAATTTACAGGCTATATCACCTGAAATGGAGCTTTGAACAAAATAGGTTGATCACTTTGATGTTAAAAGTGGCTATAAATATGTAATTTGTATAAAAATTCAGCAAGTTGAGTTTGCTTGTTTTCAGCAAGTTGATTACTTATGGATGTCCAGGGACAGATCTCACACTTCTCAGCAAAAGCAGCTTCTCATTGCAGGTGCCTACAGGAGCTCGGCACTTCATTCATGAGCTGAGCTTGGTCAGTCAGAGCAAGACCTGCTCTCATCCTGCTTGGAGAGCACGTCTCATAAAATCAGCTTTAAGGAGAGTTAGAGAGGAGCCTTGGATGGGAGATGCTTATGTGGATCTTCATCAATTTCTAAACTGACTTACTTGAATCAATACAACTTTTGACCATTGCCAAGCCACACTGCTTTAAAGCTGAAGATACTTCCACAAAACAGCTCTCAGCACCTGCCCTTCCAGGGCTCAGGACTCCATCCAACAAATCACTTAAGCTCGGGCTTAACTTTAAGTACATGAATACCTCATTAACATCAAGGAGACTAAGTTAACTAAAGAATATGTGTAAAGTGCTTTGCTGGATTGGGGCCGTGGATGCTGCAGTCATCTTTGCTAGGTAGAAAAATAAGCCAGATCAGGAGTTTCAGCAAGTATGAGCTGGAGAATTACTCAACAACAGAAAACTGTGAGAGCAGGAAGATGATTGACTGATTACTTTTCCAATTCATGGGAACCCATGGGAGCATCCAAATCAACTCCTTTTGAATCCTGCAGGGTGACTTCAGTCCGGCGATTAGAGTTGAGTGAAATGTTTTGATTGAGAATAAATTAATTCAAAAGTACTGTTTTGGCTAAATGGAAATCCTTTCCTGACCTATTTTGATTTTTTCTAATTTTCCATTTTCGGAGAAAAGTCCCAAATGGAATTTTTTAAGCTTTATGGATGTTTTTAGTCTAATATGCTGGTGGGTGGGGTTTTTTTGGTTTTGTTTTGTTTTGTTTTTTGTGGGGATTTTTTTGTGGGAAATTATCTTCCTTAAATGAAAACATTATGGCAAAAAACCAAAGAGAAGAACACGTGCTTTCATTTTTAGCAGAGTCCTACTAGGAAAAAATATTTTTTAAACATGGGTTTTAACTGAAAGATTTGTTTGATTTTTTTCTCTTGGGGAATGACATTACAAAAAACACTTCATTTTAAATGTGGCAAGTTTTCATCAAGAAAAATACCTAGAAATTGAGTGAAATGAAGGACAAAGTGCCTCTGTTCTACATCTACACAAAACAAACTTTTTTATTCCCCAATATCTCTCAATAACTCACAGTTATGTAAAGCTATTGAACTGGGAACTCACCTTCAAAGAACGTCAAGGAGACAACAATTTGCAAATGAAGGGTTTCTTCCTGTCCCATATCCAAAGGGAGGTTTTTTTCACAGATTCAAATAGCTTTATGATCAAACATCTTTTTTTTTTTTTTCAAAATCACAAGACAACCCGTTCCTGTAATCAGGACTTATTTTATGCTACAAAGAGATAAGAAGATAACATATAAGTTAATATCACTGCAAGTGAGTCTTAGGGAGGCTCTTTCCTTTCAAGCACTATTTCCCCAAAAATTCAATGAACCAAAGAATATTCTCACCCCACAATATTCCTGTTTTAAGATGAACAGTAGTAATCCTCCCCTCACTTGCCATGTGCTCATATTTCTGTCAGAGCTCACAGCTCTTGGTGACACCCTCATTTCCCAACACAGAAAGCTCCAAAGCCAAAGATGGGGCTCATCTTTGCCCCAGTGGACTCCTCCTAGCTCCAAGTACCCCAGTGCTACTCAGCCTACCAGGGTTGTATCTTGTTGCTCATAATTGAATCATAGTGATTTTAAATGAGTTTAATTGATTGTGGTTGTCTCAGGGGTTGTGCTGACAGCTTCTTCTCAGAGGCTTGATTGTGTGGTAGAGTGGGAGGGCACAAAAGGGGTTAATGAAAGGCCACAGAAGTTAATGGGAAACTGGAAAACCAAAGGGAGACCTAGAATGAATACCTATGGAAGAAACCAAGGAGGAATAAAGGCAAACAATTTATTTGACTTGAAACAGGTTATAAAAGACAATAATTGTTTTAAATAGAAAGCTGTTGAATTATAATTGGAAGTAATTGAAACTCACTGAAATTTGAATAAAACATTAGATAATTTAAATGGTCTTATCTTTACAATTATCATTGGAAATAATTGCAGTGAAGCCCATGAACTGTTGTAAGAGGAAGAGAGTCACCCAGGGCACATTGTTTTCCACAGGCATTATTCAGGTGTTTGATGAGGAGATATTTATAAATAGGTGGCAACATTTGTTTCTGATCTGGCATTTCACAAGTGGAAGTCACCCAGTCCCACGATGGGTGAGAAGGCAGGTGAGCAAGAAGGAAGCATCTGCTATTTCAGAGCCATTGCTTTAAAAAACAGTCATGAATATGCCTCTCCTTGGAAGATTTTCTGTCTTGTTTATTGGATTTGGAGGCTAAAGACACATTTTCATGGCTGTGCATTGTCATTCTGAAATGTTTTCCCAGAATATTTTCAAGAAAACATGTGTGCGTTGTCCTTTGTCAACTAGGAAATCTACTTGAAAACAAGAAGCTTTTTTCAGCAAAAAAAAAATAGCGTTCATTCATCACAGCACTCAAAGGTTGTCTCATCAACATATTTTTAGTTTGGTGACTGAAGATGTAACTGCCTCAACTTCAAGTACAGTCGTTCCAGTGCAGAGTTCATAGAAAATGTTACACAGGTTCTCAGCTCTGACCTGAACATCTCCCTGGGTAAGGCCACGTACAGTCCTCTGGAGGGGGAAAATTTGAATAATTATTTTATAGCAGACTATGGCTTCATAATGCGTGACATCCTGCCAGAGTTTCTGGGTGATTAATGTAATTACTACAATGGGCTTGATGAATTTTGAGACAGCTACTGTGATAGGAGCAAAGCAGCATTCCACCTACAAAAACATCTCCACAGATTCTAATCAGCTCCTGCATGGAAATTAGTTTGTTGAGTTCTCTTCCTAGTTGCCATGGGCCATATTTTTCCAAGCAGACGTAAAGCAAGCAAGGAATTGAATTGCAATGATTTCAGGTTATTTTTGGTCACATGGAAATAAGCCATTTTCTATCCCCTTGATATGGAACCAGATATACAGATATTAGCCTATTAATGCTACATTTCCTATGGACTAAACTGAGGAAACAAGAGGAGTATCATTGAAGCATCAGCTGGGGAAAATTGCTGAAATGGAGTGGCAGATGAAGAGGATTGAATGATGGCTTTATCTATGAGGAGAGAAGGAGAAGGGTGAATATGGAACATGTACAGAGGAAAAAGCAGCTGAGCTTTGAGAGACTAACATAAGCTACAGCAGTCTGCTAATATTCCTGAAGGCTCTATTAACAACAGGATGATTTTCCCACAGATGATCATCTGTTCTGTCTTAGATTAATATCTACCAATGTCATATGTTGGGCATCTGGCTCCTTTGTGCCTCTTCTCTAGAAGAACAAGTTAGAATGGGGGTTTTGCTTTCTAATACAGCTTACAAAAGCTTTCATGTTCCACATAGGCAGAGGAAACAAATGAGAGGCAGCTGGAGGGGAAGGGATTGATCCTGGGATACCCCAGTCCTTATTCATTTTCCTGGGGAAACTGGGAGGCATGGAGAGGAATCTGATGCAAGTGATGCAAAACTGGTGGAAGGATCTGTCAGTAATGGGAGAAGCTGGGACATCATGGCTGATTGTTATGATACAATTTCAAAACTCTTCCAAGGTTGTCTTCATCCTTTGTTTGATCTTTAAGTGCCGTGTGATATATCTTTCTGAAGATTGTGCAGAGTGAATGAGGGAGCACACAAATGTAAATTATAAGCACTACTAAGAAACGAAAGAATCACTTTGCTAAAGATATCTAGACATCACGAAAAGTAATTAGTCAGGTTTAAGATTCTGCCAGCAAATATACATGGCAGGGAACACAAACATAAGGAGAGCAAGACCCACCAGGCTTCACTTGGCTCCAGCCACTTCATCCGGGCTAATTAAAGTGTTTTTCCAAGTCCTAAAGAGATTGACTATGACAGCAAACAATTCCAAATAAGATGCACTAGGCCGAAGAGGTGGTGGTGGAAGCAACGGGGAGGTAGAAACCTGCATTGCCAAATCCCATTCTGATGTGTTCAGTGAAGAGCATTCAAAGCCAGTGGATGCAAGGCCAAAGACAGGGCCAGGGGATGCTCTCTGGTTAATTTTTCTTACCATATCATTTGGTGGAAAGGTCTCAGCTGTCTGCAAAGTCCTGCCTGTGCCCCTCATGCCCGTGGCACTGCTCGTGCCCTGGGGTTTTGCTGCCACGTGGTGCAGCCACAAAGGATCACAGGTCACTGGTGATTTGGAAGCTACAGTTGTGATCATGTCATGAAATGTGATATACAATTCCAGTTCCATAGAAGAGGCAAATGATGTTTGTGCAAGCAATCCTATGCTTTCTGAACTTTCCACTTTGGAGCCAATAAATGCAAATATGTATATGTATAACATAGATACATCAAAACTAAAGTCTCAGGTTGGGCCAAAATCAGGTTGGCAGCTTCCCTTTAAACAGTTTTATGGATCATTAAGTACCTCACAGGAGGCTGACTACACCAACTATGTTTTATTGATAGTTGAGTTTCTTGCCTGAAACAAAACAATTATTCATGTTAACGAGAGGCTGGGACAAACTGCCCCAGACCAATGCCCCCTCCGAACATATTGAGACTCAAAATTCAGTCTCACATTTATTTATTGATGCGTTTTTCTGTTCACCCAGGATTATAATATTCTGTTGGATGCTTTCTTTAAACAGGTTAGCACAACTGTTTTCCTGGGAAGGTCTTTGGCAGGCAAAGAGACAGGATTTTTCACATGTGCTCCAACAAAATGTCATCATATTCATGTAAGTAATACATATTCTTCTAAGAAAATCAATGAAAATGAGCCTATCTCTCCAGAATAGCCGGCCAGAGTATGTCAGTGTGTCACACTTTCACGTGAAGTTCTAAATTCAGGGGCAAGGTGAATAATGCATGATATTTTTATTTACTGCCTTCCATCTCACATAACTGACACACTAGTAAAACTTTGGAGATTCAATGCTACAAATCCCCCAAAAGTCCTTTAAGTATTGCAAATACTTTCAAGGGAAATAAAGATAAGGTAGAGTATATAAAAAGTGGTAATTCACTTGGCCCTCAGCTCATCACTGAATACAGAGGAGGTAGCTGAAACTGGATCTGCCAAAATCATGATCATTAGACCAGCAGATGACCAAAAATTTTAACACTCACTGCAGCAGTAGCTCATTCTAAAAATCTGATCTTGTCATTTAGCCAGTGCTAATCTGCTACCATCAAAATGAAAATGGTCATCCAGCCCTAAAAGTTTTAGTGAGATATATGTCACATTTATTGCATCACTATGACATTCCTCACAAACCCAGGGCGAAATCAGAAAAAAACCCCGGACAGGCAAGTGAAATGTACAAAAAAGCTAGCCTCAATTCCGCCTCATTTTAATATTTTTCTCCTTGTATGGAAGCCTTCATGTAAAGAAGCTAAATCTGGGAAGCTTCTAAAGTGATAAATCAGTTATGAAATGGGAGCCTTCATTACAGGCTGTCCACTTAATTATTTGACAAGTTAATTAATCTCCCAAGCAGCTGTAGAACTGCTGTTTCCTCAGTAAGCAATGGAAACAAACTTTGGCAGATCCCACAGGTCTTGGCACTACAGTATCAATAGGACTCTACAAAGTTATGTATAATAGACATTAAGTGAGGTCAAATTGCCTCTGTAGGAGTAACTGGAATTGCTTATTGCCTGAAGGCGTTTATGTTGCTAATAATTTCGTTGCAGCTAATTATGGTTTGCCAGTTTAGTTGCAGCTCAGCTTTCAAGAGATGCCTCCTTTCCCCTCAGAAAGCCATCGCATCATGGTAGGAAAGGACAGAGCCTCCTGCCTCCTTAGAACAATGCCACTGTCTGCCGCTCCTCGAGAGACAACACAATTACAGATGACACAATAATTGATGATGAAGTTTTCTAGTGAGAAAGATGGACACACATTATTATCCCATCAATCTTGTTTCCCACAGTGTCTTGTATGGCTGTTTTTTCATGCTGTGGCAGCAAATTGACTGAAGGATGCTGAGCAGTCTGTTTGTGTTCCCAGGGGTACCCCGTGACGGAGTGAGGGCAGCATACGGGGCACGAGGAGAAAGGTGAGACCAGAGAAAAGATCACTCAGTGTGAATTGAGGCCAAATTTACTTTCACTACATGCTTTACCTGCTCCTGTCTCCATCGCAGAGTATCAATTCCCAAGGAAACAGGACATCATCCAACATTGGCTTATTACACGTGCATTGCATGAGCAGTGTTGGACCACTGGCAGCCACTGCCCCTCGTTCACACCCAGTTCTACCTGAGTTCAGTCACAGATACCTGCCAGGTCTGTAAGTACATGGAAACTCCAATGGGAATGTGTTATGTGAATATTAGAAAACTTTCCAGTCATCTACACTAAGGTTAGGTTTCCATAGAAGAGGGGGCTCAGGGAAGGCCTTATCAGTCTCTACAGCTCCCTGATAGGAGGTTGTGGCCAGGTGGGCATCGGGCTCTTCTCCCAGGTAGCAAGTGACAGGACAAGAGGACTGTCTCAAGCTGTGCCAGTGCAGGTTCAGGTTGAACATCAGGAAGAATGTCTTCACTGTAAGGGCGGCCAGGCTGGAACACACTGCCCAGAAACTGGTGGAGTCACCTGCTCTGGAGGTGTTCAAGAAATGACTGGATGTGGATCTTTGTGCTGTGTTTTATTTAGAATGGAGGTGTTTGGTTAAAGGCTAGACTCGATGTCTTGTAGGTCTTTTCCAACCTTAATGATTCTATAATTCTTAAAATCTGCTCTCTTCATAGATGCATGAAAGACACCTGATTTCTACCTGTCCACTGCTTTTCTGAATACCTGAGCAGAAAATTATTTTCTTGAGTTGATGACAACAATACGATTAGTTGACAAATATAATTGCATTCTTTGTTAAAAAAAATAAAAATAAATAAAGCTGCTAAAATATAGTGTTTGGCACAGCTGTATTATTCCTGTAATGAATAATCACTAAGGGTATTATTGTGGATGCAGTTACCATGCAGCAATGTGAATAAAATTCTTTAGATGGAAAATTGTACTTCAAGAAAATGTATGCAATAGTACAACTGTATTATTGCCCATTAATATGTATTAGTTCAATGAAAAATGCCTGACTGAGCTGGTTTACATAGATTAGGATGGCAGGCAGTGAAAGGAAGCATTTGGACTTGGTTAAATGGGCTGTGAAGATAGGAGGAACCCTAACCCAAAGCAGAGGAGCAAACCACCAAGATAGGCTGTCCAGTTCCGTTGGTATGATTTGTTCCTTCTCTCATTTATATCAGTGTTTTTATTATGATAAATAATCAGCATGCTCCTGACGCATTAACTCCTCTCAGTCCTCTTGAATCTGTATTTTAATGCTTTCTATTTAAAAATAATAAAATAAGATAATTCTTCCCAAGGTGGCTACTTAGCAGGAATCATCTCATTTGCTTTAGTGTCTCCAGGAGGCACAATTGGAGCTCCTGACAGGCTTGTCATTGTAAAGACAAGCTTATTTGAGCCTGAAATACTCAGATAATTCACTCCTTACTCTAACTTCTGCACATGACATGCAGGGTTTGTTCCAGCTCCCCAAACTGCACCGAGTGGGGCATTCCCACAGCCCTGGGGGAAGCTTTCACTGAGACACATCCAGTGTTTCAAATCATGCCAAATGCATCCTTCTGTCCAGGCATGCTTAGTTACACACATAAAAACCAACAATTTTGCTTTCCCTTCTGGCTAACAGCCTTGTTATGAGGCAAACTATTATGGCAGTCATATGCTCAGCATAAGACGTAGTTTTCTCTGAGTTTATTTAAAAACACTCAGTTTGGTGCCTCTCTCAGCCCCACTATCTACACGAAGTCCCATTTCCAGTGTGGGGCTGGCTGACACCTTCGTTTTCCCCTGCCTGTGCAAAAGGGGAGGCAATACTGGTGAGGGTTTAGGTGAGGAAAAGCAGAACTCTCACTCCAGACAGAGCCTTGGCTGGAGGACAAGGTGGCCTGGTGTGGACTGAGTCACCAGTGTGTGAGGAAGGAAGAAGAACCGAAAGAACTTGGGGGATCTCTGGACTCAGCATTACTGGAATACCAATAAACAACAGAAGTTTGGAAGCAAAATATGCACTTTATGGGTTTTGTGGAGATAGAGATGTCTCCTGTGTGATTTTGACCCTCAGAACTTGTTGCATAGCACTTTCATACTGGCACACCAGCTTGTAAACATGCCTAAAAGATACAAAGACAAAAAAGAGATCCTTATGTTTAGATAAAGATATTTATATATGACCTGCTAGGTCAGAAAGGTTATCCAAATCAGTGAAAAATGATATTATAAATGACTACAAAAGATTTAGTGTCTTCATTCCCCAAACAGCCTCATAAATTGTTTGTCTAATCCTCTGTCTTGACCGCATCCTCATCCAATTTCATCCGCCTTGCATAAAACTTAGTAACCTCTCCACAAACACAGCTGACCAACAAGAGTGGGGTTCATGTAGTATGTTAAATCCCTTCTCTCCAATAAAATGTGATAGGATCTTTAATGACCACTCCTCATCTAGGAATTTTTAAAATTCTGGGACTGGGATGATGCTTTCCACCTATGTTTTTATTCACTTGGTTCCCAGGGCTCTAGTGACATTCTAATAAGTGTATTGAATTTTGAGCTATTCAGGGATTTTGCAATTATTTATGAGAATGGATTGATTTGTCTCTCATGTGAAAGAATATATGTAAAATTGAGTTTGGTTGTGGTTGTTTCTTGGCTCGATGTCTCTGATATGATCATGGCTTCATAACAACTTCAATATATTATTACCAGAGGTATCATAAAACAGGGAGACATTATCTTTCATGTCATAATTCTTTCTCTGCTGAATAAACTCAAAAGCTTACTTTTGTTTGTTTGTTTATCGATCCTTACTTTGGAACATAGTAAATTAATGCTGTTAAACAAGAGGCCAATTTCCCTTGTAGTTTCACCAAAATGGACTTCAATTAGCTATGCTTCTATGGCTGTGTTATGATGCTTTCATAAGTGGGTTATGACATTGACAACAAATCAGTGAAACTTAAGCTCCTGTTATTATCAACTCGAGATAAAAGCTGTACATGCCTTTATCCCTACCTAATGGGAGCCTCAGCCAGTGTGGTCAGAAATAGCACTGACATGAAATACCTGAAAGTTATGTTGGCGTTGTAAGACAGAGCAGTCACAAAATAAGTCTGGAAAATGGAGAGAAGAGGAAAAAAAAAAAGAAAAAAAAGCAGAAAATACAGGGTCTTTGAGATGTCCTAATTTCTGCCTTCCCATTGCTCCAGCTGTGTAGCAACAGGACATTTGTGACCCACGGTCTGACATGCCCTCAAAGCCAGCCTGCCGTGGTCCAAATTAGATACTCATGGACACACAAGGAGATTGTTTCCTTCTGCTATTATTTCACTGTAGAAAATATGAACAGGGAATTATCATGCACTGCCTCTTTCCATAAGACAGTGAGGGGTTATGGAATAAATTTAGTCGATAGCAAGTTCAAAACTTTCATCAGGAGATTACTCTGCATTGCCACGAGGTGTTGTGGATGCTAAATTTTTATATTTTTATATTGGTTTTAAAAGTGGCTGGATAAATAAGGAGAGAAAATTCTGTAAGGAATTATTAACTATAAGGAGAGTAGCTCTGGTTGGGGAAGTCCCTCACCTGTAAGCTGCCTGTCAGAATGAAAGGTGCTCTGACACTATTCACAGCCAATTTGCTGCTAATGGCCAGGCTTAGAGGGTGCTTGATAGAAATAACATCTCAGCTAATCTTTAAATGACTTCTCAGTTCCATAGCAGGAACTGTGAGCAAAGAACCTTCTCTGATGAAAGGCTGAAGTTGCTGTAAAATGCAGCAATATCATTGCAATGTCTTCCTCTGTTGGAGGTGGGCCGGACAGAGCCCTGCGTGCTGGGTGAGCCCTGTCCCAGTCTGCTGTTCTTAAGCTCGCAGCAGATCATCCTGATTTAATTTGACTTGGGTTTGCTCTATTTTTATATTTACACAGCTCATTGTGCATTATCCTCATGTCTACTAAGTGAATGCCCAGTTCAGGGTGTCAAATACATATTTTATGGGAGAGAATAGAGGATGGATTCTGTGTGTCTATATAGTCATCTCTACCTCGCTGATGCCAATCTCACATCTTGGCCCCTACCACTTAAAGAAGGCACTCTTTAAAACTTTTTTTTATCCTATTTTGAAATATTTTGTTGCTATTCAAAGATTATTCCTTTGTCTTGTCTTATTTATTTTTCTTCCTTTTCTTCAACTAATGGCTAAACAGCTGCAGCAGCATGCAACTTCGGAGCTCCCTGCTGCTGTTCTCAGAAACGAAACAATCTGTACTTAAACCAATTTGCTTGTAAATTCCTGCTTCCCTGCCTCCAGCCTGCTAAACTGTTCATGCCCATCATGCCAATCTGTTTTACCAAAGCAGAGATCACTCTATCAGTGCCAGCGAACCCCCTACACATTAATGCTGCTGGCTATGCCTAGGGAAGGAGAAATAATGTCTCTGAGCTCATCAGCTAACTACATTTTATTGGAGCAACACAATTTAGATTGACCACTGAGGTCTGGATGAAAGGCAAGGTCATTTTAAAGGGGGAATAATACATCCCTGTTATTGGGGTGCAGGATTTACCTCTGGAGTTCATATTAAAGGGAATGTCATGGCACTAAGGGAGTTGTGAATGTTGTATTTCAGTCTGAGAGCAATGTACCTAACTGCAATGCAAAAATATGTGCTAGAAATCAACTTGAACTGGTAAGATATGAGACACTGGGAATGAACATAAATAATTCTGAGCCAAGGCACCAGCAGGGGACTGACAAAACATATAACCAAGAGACTGGCTGTTTGCTTCTTTTTTCATACTGTTTTATGATTTCATTTCTCTGTACTGATTAAAAAGGGACTAAAAAACAATGCTGGAGACTGACTATTTTGGGCATGTGCTGCTCCAGTCTCCCCCAAAACAACTCTGTCACAACCAATCCCTTTCCATCTTTAAATTAGCAGATTTTAGAATACATTTCCCTTAACTGACATTCAATATACTGTTGGAATGAGATTGTCCTCTGATATCTAAGCTGAATATGTTTATGAGTATCTTTTACCAATAGGTATCTTTTTTATGTTAAAGTGCCCTTGCCTTTTCCTGCTGTTTACAGCACTACATAATTGTTCAATTTTTAGGCTGTGTTAGCCAGGTCTTTGTCATTCTGATAGTAGAAATCTCCATTCTTTTCAGCCAGGTTGTCCTGTTCTCCAACTGCTCTACTTTAAATCCTCCCTTCCTGATCAGCAGACAGCACATCTGAGATCTGACCTTGCACAGCAGCATCCATACTTCTTCAAGTAGAACTGCACCAGCTGCAGCATTCAAATCCCACACTGACTTTTTAATGGTGGCACCTTATTGATGGATCATTAATTATTACACCTATGTTCTTCTTCTCACAAGTCATTGGCAGTCTTTACTGTGACAGATCACAGTAAAGAATATTACTACTGTTACCTATATATATGACACAGCAGTCTGTACTAGTAGATCCCACCCTGTTTCTGTTATTCTAGCTCTCAAAATCATCTAACTCTTCTTACAATGTTCCAACACTTCTTCCCATTTGTAAAGTTTACCAGGTTTGTACCCACGGGTACAAATGTTATATGCACTTTTATACTCTGAATGTATAACAAAGAGTATTCATGAGAGTTTAAACCAGATTAGACACCCGGAAGCACTTTTAGGACTGACATTCCTATCTTGTTTTCAACCTGATGCTTCTCTCTTTAAACAAACCTATAGCTGTTTCCCCTTCAGCTGTTTCTTTGTTTGCCTTACAGTTCGTGTGCTAAACCCCAGATCTGCCAACAAAACTAATCATTTCTCATGCAGCACCATATCGAATGCTTTACTGAAATCTAGATAGATTAGATCTACTGCTTTTCCTTTGTCTAGAAAATCAATTATCTTATCAAAGAATGATATCGAGTTAGTCTGGCACTCTCTGAGTCTTTGCTAAACCTATCTAACATTTTATCCCATTTTGCGTTTACTTCCATGTCTCTAATTATTCTCTCCTTAAGAATTTACTTGAAAGCCTTTGTGTGAGCATGTCTATTTGTGATCCAAGTGGTTTTGACCTTGGTTTGCAGGGACCCTACTCAATGTGGTTCGTTGCTCAGATTCAAGTTACAAGTGCCTGTACAGTATCAGGATGTGCCCTCAAAAGTATCTGTGCAGGAGTGCAGAAGGAGAAATAGAGCAATGAAGGGATAAAATCATCAGGAATTCAGGAAGATGCAAGGGAAGCCTCATAAATTTTTGTGTTATTCTTATGCTCTTTTTTTAGATCCCTGCCAAAACAGCTGCCCCTGTGCAGATATTTTAATAGTTTCCTGACGAGGATATCCTGAGGTTACCCTGCTTCCAACTAAGTGTACATTGCACTAACAGAAAAGGGTCTCAGAGGGTGAAGGTTCTGGCACAAATAAGCATCTGCAAATCTACTGAGATCGACTGAATTATGTCCTTTCATCTCTTCTGTTTTTGGTGTCCTACCCAAGTCCCACAGGGAAATAGAGTTGTGACAACAGCATCTTCACACCCTTCTGAAGAACAGGACCAGTAATTGGTTTTGCTGGGGGAGCACCTCAGAGAAAAATGTTGCTGGTTCTTTACCTCTCTTCTCTTGTCACTCTTCTGTCCCATGAAAAATATTATCATTGACGTACTGAGGCTGCTATAAATGAAACTCTTTCACTGCTGCCATTATAAGCCCTACTTTTAAACAGTTTATCATTCAATGGCAAAGATTCATTTTCTCCCTGCACCACAATTGATGCTGGGTATAAAAGTTCAGGCGTAGGCTACTGTCAAAAAATTTCTTCTGAATTTTAAACACAGCCATGAGCATTCTTGAGCAGAAATGGGCCAAGAAGACTCCAATATAAAGAGACACCAGCATTTCAGCCTATGAAGTCAGAGCACTGATGGAGTGCAAACTTGAGTCAAAAATACTGAATATTGTAATGATCTTTTATCCTAAAAACAGTCTTAGCTGAATTCTCACAGTCAGGCTCCTTCAGAGTTTGGAAGATACATGAACCAGATCTGGTTTTGTAATCTGTGCTCATAGAAAAAGGAATTATCTCAGCTCTTTCTAAAGCAGGCAGATATACAAGAATTTCCAGGAACCACAAGGAGACAAAGAGCAGAACACAGTGTCAATAACTCCACGTAAATTTAAATCTCTGCACAAGCCTTTGGATTCTATTGGAATGAACAGGGGAGAGAGAGCGATCCAGGAATGAACGGGAGAAATTTGACCTGCATCATAAATGGATGATCTGGTGGTCCAAGAGTAAATGTGGGATAGTCCGCTGGCAGTTAACTTCCTGGTGTCTGGATTTCTTATCCATAAAATGATAGCAATGATACCTGCCTTTATGAAGTACTTTGAGATCTGTGGTGGAAAAGTGATGTACAAAGACAGATGTTATTTCAAAGGGACAGGGAATAGCAGGTATCATAGATCTGGAATTACACAATAGACAAATATTGGAAGGGGAACAGTGGGAGTCAGTTGTACCCTATAGTTTGTCACAGCTTAAGTAATATTGGTGACTTTCCTGTCCAAGTGCAGTATTTCAGGTAATTACTCCATTGCTCGCTTATCAGGGAGGGGATTAGAAATCATTCATTTTGTTGGAAGGATATGATTAGAGCCAAACAAAATAACCTGCTGTAGAACAATTAGCAAATTCACTTATTCTGTGCAGTATTCTTAGATAAATTCCCGAACATTTTTGTACATTTGGAAGATTCACCAATTTTTTCAGGCAATTTTTTCTGTAACACCAACACAAGTTGCCCTATGGGGTAAACAGTTTTTTCTTTCCCCAAAAAATCTGCATTATTTCCTTGCTGAGGATGGAGCCTTTCATGTGATTCCTCATCAGGCTGAGTGTTCCCATATCTGCCTCTCACACATCACTTCCAGACTGATCCAGGAAACAGTCTTGGGGCAGTCTCATCCTTGCTGAAGCCCTGCTGCTTCCAGGGGTTGTGCCTGGCTTTACACAAAGCCTCCTTTCATCTTCCCCTGTGCTCCAGACCAGTGCTTGCTGAAGGGAACCAGAATGAAGTACAGCTGAGCAGATTAATATCCCTCATGGAGGGAAGTGGGGAATATGCTGTCGTACAGACTGGATGCTGTGTGACAGGAGAGGAAAATCAAAGTGAAAAGCACATGCATCAGAGGGACAGCAGCCAGGGCCCTTTGATTACTCTGTACAGAGTATACCTGGGAAAAATCAGAAGGGATTTTGTCCAAACAGTGGCATGAAGGTCAGGCCATAGCTCACACCAGTAACAAGCCCAAGCAGAGCACATCACTGAGCAAAGCTCACAGAAACAGGCTGATGGCCCCATGTACAAACCCCCCTCCCTGCAGGAGGTGTAGGGGACAGCAGATCACTGCAATGCATTCAGTGCAGTAAGTCCAGAGTAACTTCACCCGTGCTAACACATGGTCTTCTTTATATCCCTGACCTCATGGCCATGGCTCAAGAAGTCTTTCAGATGTCTAGATGTCTAAAGGTAGGCGAAAATGTCAACCTTTGGAGATGCTGGGAAGAGCAGTGGGGAGGCAGAGGAGGAGGATGCACACATGCACTGGCTGCCCTGGTGAGCCGCCGTCCCCGCTGTCCCCTGCTGTCCTGCCGGCTGCAGCACGGAGCTCCAGCTGGCAAATTGCCATCTAATGCCTGCACAATCATGGGCATTTCAAGTGGCTTTCGAAATCCCTGTCTGGA
This sequence comes from Picathartes gymnocephalus, assembly GCA_013390045.1. Classification (NCBI taxonomy): domain Eukaryota; kingdom Metazoa; phylum Chordata; class Aves; order Passeriformes; family Picathartidae; genus Picathartes; species Picathartes gymnocephalus. Next base: position 55,575 of record WEKY01051444.1, read on the forward strand.
TAATGATGGAGCGGGCACGTCAGGCCAGGCCACCCCGCTGGGCTAAGTACCCGTCAGAGGAGCGGTGCCGGGGAGAGCAGGCAGCGGGAAAAGCGGTTCCACCGCCACTGCTCCATCTCCTGCAGACCAGGCAGAGCCTCCTTCCCTGCCCGTGCCTTCAAATCCCGATCCGGACAAGGCACTCTGAGGTGTCCATGGTTAGAGGACACCGAGAGATTGGCTCTTCCATCTCCAGGCTTTTCTCACCCATACTCACCCAGGCAGGGCATTGCTGCTGGCTGATGGCCAGCGGTGCTCCCTCCACCCTGCAGACTGGGAAATCAGCATCCACTGTGCCTTTCTCACTCATGGCCAGTCCTCCTCTGCAAAACTCATGTGGCTCCTCCGTCTGCACAATTGTACGTCTCTGGGAAACCACTTTTCCCCCGCCCATCCGCTTCTTTCTGTTACACTTTACATAAGGAAATAAGAAACACTTGGGATAAAATACAAAACATTCTCATAAAATTTGTATTGCTCCCTTCAGCCCTTCTCCCCAGATTGAAACTAAATATAGCAAAAGCCAGTCTGCTGGTTGGAACAAGCACAAATAGCTGAGATAAAGGTATGATAAATCAAGGCCAGGTTGCTCTCATCCTGCCTTCTGGATGAGGTGACTGTTGTCTGTCTATGATGGCACTAGCAGGATTTTTATGTTCCAAATTGTATGGGATTCATGATCACTGAACAGAGACATTACTGCAAAGCCTAGGGGTGACTTGCTGCAACTTTAGCTAAAACAGCTCTGCACTGTGTCCAAGAAACAGCTGCCCGATCTCTTGCATTTGTAGAATCATTTTTAGATCACACAGACATTTTGGGATTATTTCCTTTCAGTGGGCAATGCAGATTTGGTAACAACAACTTTTTTCAAATTTATATTTGCTTCACTCAATCCTTCTCAGAGGCTATAAAGGGGAATTTCGAAACTTCACTTTGACATTGAATATGTTACTTAGATCCAAATGTTTCATTTTGCCACTTTCAAAGAAAATGTTTTGATCTTCTCTTTGCAAATTTAGTTTGGTTAGAATTTGCCTTACATTTTATTTTGAGAAGTGTGCTCATAATCCAGCTGTTACTTCTGTTAAAGAGACAAAAGAAGTGTTTTGCCCAAACCAAGATGTTGCCTTTTTTGCTTTACTTTTGGCTTAAAAAAAAACAGTTAGAAACAATAGAGAAAGGAAGTGTTCTTGCTAGTGGACCAAAAATTCAATTATTCTCATTTCAGTAAAAGTCTTGTCTGCAGAGGGAGGTGAGTGTTCAGTGCACTCCAGCACACATTTACAACCCAACCTGTTGCATAATACGATGGATCCCCTCCCCTGAGGGCAACATTAAAATATTAGAAGGTAAGTTTTCCCAATCAAAGGCAGATTGAGGTTTGGATTCAGTCCACTTCCCTTACCTCAGCCAAGATCTGAATTGCCATCTGGACATGCCTGTTTCTCCTCACTGGCTACCCAGGGATTCTGGGCCAACCTTATAACAATCAGGCACTTTGGTGAAGACCCAGAAAAGAGGAATCCCAGCCTTTGGTGCTCATAAAGAAAGTCCTCCAGGGCTGGGTGAATACAGGACTGTATTTTGGACCAATTGTCAAAGCATCAATGGTACTGCAAAACAAAACCAAAATACAATCTGCAGATTTTGTCACAACACCCTTCCTATGAGGTTATGCTGCCTCAGGAAGGTTATGGAATAGTTTCTCATGAGCTCCTCCTTCAACACTTAAACCAAACCACGGGGATAGAGGATATGGAGAAGGTTCAAACAAATTTCCACACATCGAGGCCTTTATCTAAGTTGGACTTGCTGTATTGCAGCTGACTGAGAAAAGTCACTTAGGAAGATGCTCTTGATTGAAAGGCCACTATCATGACCAAGGTAATTCTGCAAGCCCAAATAATGATCCTAGACTTACCAGTGGGGTGTGAATAGCATCTTCTGCAGTAGGAAAAATGTGATATTGCACTGCAGAATTTAAGAATCTCAGAAAATATAGGACTTTATAAAAATTACTTAGTCTATTTCCCAGTCTAAACATCTCTTGTTTGTGCCTGAAACCTTCCTGTTTCTGACTCACCTCCTTGCATGCTCCACCTTGTTCAGGGGATGAAAGCTTAGCCCCCTCAAGCCCTGTCATCCAGAACGTGGTCTGACAGTGACTGCCAAACCTCCCGGGGAGGCTGTGAGTGCAAGCAGCTGCTAAAGCTGCACGAACGGGACTGCACTGAAATCCACACTCTGACCTGCACTCTGCCAGCACATCACCCTTTCCAACACACAAGCAATGCTCTTTTGTTGGTCTGGCTGAGGCAACACCAGTGCCCCTCCCTAGCAGAGCTCAGAGTGCAGGGAGGCAAATGCAGAGCTGCTTTCCTCCTGGTCACAGCCCTATCCACATCCTGTTTTCCCATGGACAGCAGAGTCTGCAGGAGGCAAGGGTGGAGGCTCTCTGCTGCTGCATCATCCCCACCAGGCTCAGATGTCAGCAAGTCACAAGGGACTGGATTTTTTCCACTGATTTTTCCAGACTGATTTTTTCCAGTAGTTCACTCTGCTTTATCCGTGGAAATCACAGCAAGTGCACTGTGCCAAGTCCTAATCCCACTGAAGTCAGTGATGGAGCTCCAGTTGACCCCAGTGGGGTTGGGGTTTAAGTAGCACCATGTAATCTTGTGCAGTTTGTGAAGCATATGTGCACTCTCTCCCTGCACGGTTATTTGACTTTCACACTCTTGATGGAAATGTGTCTTTATAAATTTACAAATAGTGCAGCAGCTGTGTGTTTATGTAACCTCATTTGAGGGCCACATGTATTCTCACCCTTGTGCTATTAATATTTATACTGCCACAACCACATACACACAAATTCCTCACACAAATACACATGCATACTGTGGAACAATAAGGAAAATAGATTAAAACCCCTTCTGAGTCAGCCATGCCTTTGCAAAATTCCATGGGAAGGCAAATCTGTGTTCTTGAATGAGATTATGAGGAAAGTTATTCCTAGATCCTGGTGATTTTGTGCAAACTTCTGTTCTTTTGCACCATTAGTTTCAGCACAGCAACACCTCTCCCTGATTTCAAGTGACCTGAGCCCAGAACATTTTGTGGAGCAAAGTCAGATATTTCAGCCAGTTGGGAGACAGACAATTTGTAGGGCAGCCAGGACTCCAAGTGCTGCAAGCTATTGATGGCAGGGCAAGGGACTCCAGCTGCTGCTGCTTCCCAGCCAGGGTAATAGCACTGTTCAGAAGGCCACAATGGAGCTGGGGAACAGCTTTTCATGAAAATTACTTTTTTTTTTTTTAGGCAAAAAATGCTGCTTTAGTCAATCTGCAAATTGCCCAACTTACTTCAAATGCAAACACGGAAAAAACCTGCAAAACATACAGCCTAGACGTTTTATTTTGACAACTCAGATGAAACATTTTGATTTCCTCATGCTGAGAAGCTTAGCATTTTTGAATTTACCTCCATTTAATCTTGTCTGTTCCAAAAGATAAAACCTAGTTGTCCTATCCTAAATATTATTTTTTAAAGTTTCTGCTATGCTGGAGAAATTGGTTTAAATTATGGTTTAAGGTTGGCCGAGTGCAATTTCTTCTCTTCTCCCTTCCACATTGATTTTCCAGCTCGGTTAAGGGACCCTTTAAGGAGCCCAGTCCATCCCAGATTTTGAGACCAAAGGGCAAATGTGAAGGCGGGAGTAGGACAGGCTTTGTGCACCCATTTGCACAGGATGCAGGAGGCAGAGGGCAAGCAACTAAGTCTTCTCCTTCCCTTTTACAAGGAAACTTTGCTGTGAGCCTGCGTGGCTGTTCTGATGCCAGCAAGTTCCCTGCAGATGGAGAGAGCAAATAAAAATGTGCATATTTACATTATACATGCAGATTAGATAGTGTGCATTCCTCACAGCCTGTCCCTGAAACACCCTCCAAAAGGAGTGTGGGGGAGAATGCAAAGAAGTTGAGTCCAACTCTGATCTCCTATTGTCTCACTCCCACACTATGGGAATTAGACAATATGTACCCCCGGCTGATTAACTCTTTCTAGTGACCTGCATCATGGATAAAACTCTCAGTCTCTGGCAATCTCTACCTTAGTGCAAGAAGAGGAAATATTTGCTTACAGAATAGAGCTGAATTCAAAACTCAGCAGAATTATCTGCAGGGCAGCAGTGGTAATGATGGGGAAATGAATTACTGCATTTCTGAGCCTTTGCATGATCTGGTGGAAGAAGAGAGTGGGAGGGTGGGTACACCTGTGTGCACATAAGGAATTACCCTGACACAGAGAAAAAGAATTAAAATATTGAACTGAAGCCCGATTGTATTTACAAAGAAGTTTTGCAATCAGGCTGACTTCCTTAGACCACTTCATCCCTTGAACCTCTCTCTCTGAACATCCTTCCTCCTCACACAGAAGCCTACTCTCCCTCAAAGCTGCTTTCAGGCTCTGTGTTTGCCTCCCTCCAGCTTCTTACCTCCACCAGACTCACCTTCCTACTGTGAGATCTGTTTTGGGAGAAGAGAGTTCATGAGGAAAATAAGAAACCAGCGATGGAACACCCCAAGTCTGCTCCTGGGGAAGGTCAAATAAAGCTCCTTTGAAAGCAGTAGGAGGATAAATGGGAGAGCAGTGTCAGACTCATTTCTTCTAAAATGTTGGAAGATTGTTGGACTCAAATCTCTTTCCTTCTGCTGAGCCAGGTCTTGGATACCTGCCTGTGACTGAGCTGCTCAGTCCCATCTGCACTGAGAGCACCAAGACCAGAGCTCGGGACCTTGGTGAAACACTCACCTTGCTCCAGGAGTCCTCTTCTTAAAGGCCTGGAGTTAGACACCTAGACATGCAAAAAACATTCTGCAAGGAAAGAAGTCTGGGGTCTGGGTTTGCTGACAGACCCAGGGTGGGAGAAGCCTGCAGGCAATCAGAGGCCATTGCCTGGGCCACGAGCAGCCACCTGCTGAGCCCACTGCTGCCTAGCTCCTCTCCCACACCTCAGCACTCACGCCTGCCCTCTCAAACCTGGTTCCTCAGGGCTCTTGTTCTGTCTCTCCATTGAATGAGCAACACACTCACTCACACCTGCTCCCCTCACCCTCCCACGCCCTCAGCATTGCAACAAAATTAGGAAACGATGCCCATTTCTCCCCAGAAAATCCTTGCCGGGCTCTGCCAGCTGCCACCTCGCTGACAGATGTTCTGCTCAAGCACTCTCTATCATTTTTCCATAGGGGCAGCCTGGTTAAATATTTCACGCCTCATGCCAAACTTTTAGTGCTTTCAGTTGGAGGGAATGGCATCACCAAATTCAGCCTGGCCCATCCACAACTTTGGAGTGCTGATTCCTGAACTCCCCATGGTCTTCCTTGCTAGGTGGGTCACAATTTTGTGTGTGGGAAGCAGCTTTCCTTGGAGTGAACCAAGTTAACTCCAACCTTTTGAGCTGCAAGGAGAACTGCCTGCACAGTGCCAGCTGCAGGAAAGGGCTTGGCTGAATATAAGATATGGAGGAATGAGAGATTCATGGCATTTTCCAGGCAGACGAATACATTACACTTTTTGATATCTTTTTAAAAGTGCAGTTTTCCAATTTATATCCATGAGGTATAAATTGCCTTTGACTTTTTCCATATAGAATTTGTTTCTGACACTGATAAGCTCAAGTGGCTGTATAAGATCAAAGCTGTAGATCAAAAAAAAAAAAAAAAGCACCTGTTTTAGGTCCCAAATCAACCCCCAAATATATGTGCACACTTAAAATTAGGAAACTGCTCTTGCATTTTTAAAGAAGCTGTTTGAGCATTCAGCCCTCATTCACTTAGCATATACAATATTGCCCATTCAGAGCCTTGGAGCCCAGTTTATTTTAGTGTTATATCAATTTGGTGTTCCAGCACTGTAATTCTCTGCTAGGTCAATGCCAATCCTATTGAGTTCTTTTAAGGTGCAGATTCTCATTTCATAGAAGGGAGGGTGCAGAGTTAAGCAATTAGCCCATTGCCATCCTAGAGCATAGGAAAATATAATGATGACCCAAGATTTTACTGCAGGAAGGGAGCCCTAGATGCAGTGTGTGATTGAAGCTGACAGATCACCGCATTTACAGCAACTTAAATGCAGGTCTGGAGCAATTTTGTGTAAAATTGAAAGAAAATAGTAAAGTCAATGTGTCACAAAGTACCATGCAAATGTTGTGAATAAAAGCTTCAAAGGGTACTAAAGTGCCATTGATTACCTCTGAGAGGTTCTTTAAGATCTCAAGCCCAAGAAAAAGAACTTACATATACACTGTAATGTTAAACCATCATCTCCACATTTCTAGTAATCACCTCTTCTCCAGATGAATCCAAGCCATTAGCACCCTGTCAGGGGGTTCTCACTAAAGATACACAAGGAAGTTACACTGTGCTAAAATCAACAGTATTATGCCCTTCAAAAGCCACCAGTGGTCACCTCTGCTTTGGCAGCTAAGACTTAAAGAGGGATTAACATGTTTATTCTGAATGATGGCTTAATGTCTTGTGTATCCTGAAAACCAGTCAGAATTCAGAGGTGGTAGCAAAATGCCTCATCACCTTTCTTTATATTTTCATTGTGCCTCCTACCATGGCTTGTTTTATAGATATAGAATCTAATAAACTAAGATCATATACTTTTGGGGAGAGGAGAAGAGGAGAAAATTACACGCTTAGTTGGTAATGATAACAAGATTGCCATAGGAAGCCTGTCATTTTGAGGAAGAATTTAGNGGGGGGGGGGGGGGGGGGGGGGGGGGGGGGGGGGGGGGAGTGGAAGAAAAAGGCAAGGAAAAAAAAAAAGTTTAATAATCGTTCCAAAAACAAAGAATATAACCTTAGACTCAAATCTCCATCCAGGTACCTTANCATTTCTTGCTCTCAGAAACGTGTCCACCAGCAATGCAGGCTGGCAAATGTTTTTTAGCCCTTTTCAGCCCTCTCTCTAAGGCAACAGGCTGAAGACAGAGAGGAAGGAGGGTAGGAGGAATGAGCTGATATTAATTACAGGCAGGTATCCACTCTGGAAAGCTGTGCCATGTCCTGGTTTTTGTAGCTTAAGAAAACTGTTGACAAATGAAAGGCGGGGGAGGGCGGGGGGGGAGGGGGGGGGGTGGAAGAAAAAGGCAAGGAAAAAAAAAAAGTTTAAAAATCGTTCCAAAAACAAAGAATATAACCTTAGACTCAAATCTCCATCCAGGTACCTTACCAGGGGCCAGCTGATTGCCTGGCTTGGATACAATTTAGAAATTCTTACACAAGGAGCATTGTGGCAATAAACTGATGCTGGAAGACAGAAACAGCCGGTTACAACAGCCTGAGATAAGGGCTAGACATTTTAGTGCATTTAGCATAAAGAATCCTTCCATCAAAACTGCTTATCTCATCCTTCTTCACTAGCACCTTTGTTGGTGTTTCAACCTTTGAGTGGTTTCTTTCATTTGTTTTTGACATTTTGGGCTTGTCCTAAGCCTGCTGAGTGGTGACATTCCCTGAGCTGCTCTACAGGGAGGTGGAGTGAGAAGGAATGACAGCAAGGCACGTTCTGGGAGCACCATTCTCTGCTTGCCAGACTCCCATGGGCATTTTTAGGGTCAGACTACCTTCTGAGGAAGCAAGTGAGCACCAGAGCCCTGCTCTCTCTGCCTGTGTGGCCAGTAGCTCTCTGCTGTTAACACACGGGCTGCATGCACTGGGACAGGGAGCAGCTTGTCTTTGCAGGGACCGCCAAGGAGAACAGCCTGGAAACGTCAGAACTCCTTTCCTTTACAGGCCCAGTCTTGGGAAGTGCAGGAAGAAGCTCAGTCCAGCCACAGACTGCAGTGAGGAGGGTGCTGTCATGCAGAGAATCTTGGCAGAGGCCTCCGTGTGCTGAACCTTCTCCCAGCACCGCAAACCAACCCAGCCAAGCGAGCGACAGCTACTAACAGGCCATCTCCAGCCTGGCCCAGATCCGAGTGTCTGTCTGAGCCAATGCTCACTAGCACTGTGCTTTACCTAGACAGAGTGGGCCAGGTGGCATTGGCAAGGAACCAAGACAAGCAGTTCATTCCTGGGGAGCAGTCTTCCATCCGAGATGGCACGTGATAGGAGATGTGGTGAGTATTGGCAGCGAGATCAGATGTGCCTTATAACAGTTTCTGAAGCCCTGGAACTTGTTCAGGCTAGAAATTTAGAGAAATTTGGTTAACTTGTTCTGTTTTGTCTGAATAGCACTTTTTTTTTCTGTATGTGGGATCTGGCTTCAGCTCCTGTTGGGAGTGCTGAAATTCCATCACAAAAGCTGCCTCATCACTTAGCTTTTTATTATAGTTCTTCAGCACCACATGACTGTTAGTGAATCTCCAGTCATGCTGGAAATGGGAAAAATCAACCAATAGCTTTTTAGATAGTGCAAAAAGACCATGTGTTTCTGCCAACAGCCACCCCCATTTGCATTTCCCCTCTCCTCCAACTGCCACAAGATGGGATTAACCGGAGGTCCCCATTACCTTCAGGATGATTATTTGCAGTGGGAGTTATTTTTCAGAGTGAGTGACAGCACTGTGGTGGGAGGGAGAGAGATCCCTTGAGGGGCCTCTAATACCCCTCTTTGCATTTCCCATTCCTTTGTAATCACTCCTCTGCAGGCCTGTCCTACAGGGTTGGCCTGCCCAGCCAGTAATTGCTGAAGGAATCAAAATACAAAGTATGGCAGCTGCAGGCATCCAGGAGAAAAACATCCCTGCATGCACATGCACACGACTAAGGAACAGAGAGAGAGGAGAGACAGCACATTAAAGGAAAGGCAACACTTTTAGCAGGCTGGTGTGTCCTTGACCGAAGGAGACATCAAAGGCAGCTCCAGTGATTTACTCTTTGACAGGCTGGCATCTCTGTGATTCACGGAGCTAATCAATTAGGTGATACATTCCCCCTCCCTGCCACCCCTTTATTTTTAACAGCTTCTTGCCAAGAGTGGAAATGCTCCAGAACTGAATGGGTAACCACATCCAGACCACGGGGATCTGAAAGGAGGTTGGGACTCTACTGAAGGGAATTTGTCACTGGGGCAAGGGCAGCTTAGCCCCATCAACAGTGGGTGACACATGTTCCTGGCTCGTGCAAGACAGCTGGTGTTGCAAAGTTGCACAACCCCTCCATTTAACTGGATTTAGGTCTATCCCTGCCTCACCCCTTCTGTGCCACATGCAGGCTGTACAAGACATCCAGCACCTCAGACCTTCAGCCCTATGCAAGCAAAGTGGCCTTAAGAGGCACCATTCCCTCTGAACACGTGTATCTATACCTAAAGGCAGCAGTAGTGACCCTATCTTAAACCCAAAGGGACTCTTCGTAATTCCTTCCCTCTACTTTGGGTGCACACACTTACGTACACACAGGAGTAAGAGGTCCACACAACAAGTTAGAGGCACTTCAGGCACCCACACACACACAGGTACGACCCTCAATCATTTCCGTATTGATGAGCTGTCACCTGAATCACACTTCATGCAAGCACTGACCCTGAGTTCACACAGGCTGTGCCAAGTGTGCACCATTCCCAATGTATGCACCAACTTTCAGCCAGTGGCTGCTCTGATGACTGCTAATGGGGGAGAAATTAGTAAAAAGCAGCATTCTTATTGTCTGCTTCCTCCATCTCATTCCAGGTGGAATGTAGGGAAGCAGAGCACGGCTTTACATCTCAAACCAACAGCATCTGCAATAGCAAAACCCTTTAGAGCTCTTCAGTGTTGAATCCTTGACATCTAATGATCAAAAAAACCACAGCAATCCAGCCTTTTCCTAGCACTGTATCGAGGGACAGCACTCTCCTCTTCATGTGAAAACATCATGTTGGCTGCCCTGTTGTAAAATGAGAGCCACTGTCACAGCAGAGCAATTCCTAGTCCTGGGAGGCAGAGAGGCTGGGGAGTGCATCACTACAGACTTCTGGGACTGAGAGCTGCAGCCAGCCAAGTACTGCAGAAAGCATCCTGCATTTAATGCTTGGGCTTTCTCTCTCCTAATTAGAAGCAGCAGAAATCTGGTCACAGTTTAGTACACTCAGGGAGAGGGTAGTTTCAGGGTTTGGGGAATAAAGCCCTCCACACATGGGATTTTCTGAAGATCACGATCATCCCAGGACAGAAACCTTCTCAGGGACACACACAGGGACTAAACCATTTGTTGGCATAGCCAGAGGCTGAACGAGTTAGTCAGAGCTTCGGTGCTGAACCATCCATATCAGTGTTTGCAGTGTTTAAAATTTCATTGAAGATAATATCAGAAATATTTAGTCTTTGTGGCTGCAAGACTTATCTTTCGAGCATGGTCACTGTAAAGCTCCTCATATGAATATGCTTATGCACAGCTCAAATAGCAGTCACAAATTGATGAAAACTCCTCAGAAAAGAGCCACAGTTACTCCTGAAAGAAAGATTTCTCCCTGTTTGTCTCAAAACCTTACCTCTCAGGGTAATTCTTGGTGAATGTTTATTACTGATCTTTCCAGGAGAAACATGATGCTAACAAAGAGGAGAGGACAGTGCTGTGCACTGGCAGAGCACCACCAGACAGAGGTGTGTTGAGAAGGTAGGAATTCACACTGCTTTTATCCTTGCTTTTAGCCTCATGAGCCATAACATAGTTGCCTGGTAAAGAAATCCTGCCCTTTGGGTTCAGACTGGAGATCTCTCACTCTGGCTCATTGAGTTCAGAGAATGTAGGCAAAAAGCTGACAGTCTTACCCCATTCTCTCCCCTTCATAGCACAGACTGCCTTGAGCATCCTGGGGTGCACCCAGCTGAGCCCTGGGTCCTGGCCCCCTCTTGCTGCTTGGAAGTCTCCTGTGGAAACAGAGACATTGCTGAATATTCTTTGATTTGATCTGGGTGAAACCTCTCATCAGGTCCTGCTGCTCTTCATGGCAAAATACCCACAGGCAACAGAGTCCAATTTTTACCCGTTCAGCTTCAGGCATAAATTTGCTGTTTTCAAAGTGGAGACAACATCAGATGGCAGAGCGAAGGGGAAAAAAAGCCCTTCACCAGCTGTGAAAACTGCCCTTTTAATTTTCATGAAAAGATATGAGACAAGAACAAAAGAAATGTTCTGCTGGCTGTTTCATTCCTCACTGGTGTTGTCGACAGCGAGCATTTCCTTTCACCATTCAACTCTTAGAAGTCATTAGCTGCTGGATCTCTTTTTAGCTTGCCTCCTTTCTCCTTGGTCAATTACATCCTTCTAGATATCACCTCTCAAATTCACATTTGATTTGTGTGAGGCAAGCTTTATCTGTTCTGCCTGTGACACGAAAATTGTTGTTTCTTCTTCTCCCACTCAGGATTCTCTGTTGAGGTAAATCCTTTACCTGTTTCTGTTACTGCACACTTTGAGGTCTGACTTCACATATAAGTCTTTCTAGTTTACATCTACACTGGATCTCATTAAAACTGTGCATCAGTCCAGATTTCTCCTCATTGTAACAGTCAGAGCTTATGGGAACACAGTTATAATGAGGCCAAAGAGTATGGCTCAAAAACAATTTTTAATAGCTCATTAGCCAGAGAAGATAAGTCAGATACCACTGTTGTTCCCTTTAAAGATGAGAGTCATCCTCTTCCCAGCCCATGGAGCTTAGCAACATTTAGTCTTCAAAATCAAGGCAAAGCTGTCTTCTTCACTGAGGTCTGTCTCACAGCCTTAGAAGTGTCCTGGACTCCCCTGTGCTGTGATTATATCTGCAGATGATCAGGAATCACTTAATGAGCTCAAGGCTCATTTCCCACCTCCTCAGTGCTCCCACTACACCTGGAAAAGCAG